>AYEL01076689.1:0-44002 GCA_000484575.1 Olivierus martensii
TGGAGATCGTGTGCTAATTATAACGAACAGTAGTAAAGTAATGTTATATTGATAAAGTTTCTTTGTAGGAAAGACCCGTATATATATATATCGCATCTGTAATTAGTATACTTTATTTCTGTCTGCCGATTTTTGTTTTAGTTATTCTAAGTATTTATATAGTATTAACACATGTTGTAATCTTAATTTTTGCATATTATAATATGATTGTAAAATGTTTATATTTTATGTTGCCATGGCAACGTTTTTAAAGCCGATAGAATGTTTGGCGTTCTTTAGAACAATTGAGATATTCGTTGTAGTTAAGGTAGCTGAAGAGGATTATGTATCGAAAGTGCTACTACCAGTAATAAAAAATATGTTGTTATACTTTCCTGCCTATGAGCTGTTTTATCTTTTGTATTATAAGTTTTGGCAGTGTATGGTTTTTATTAGTAGTTATAAAAAATATTAGTTGAATTTTTTTTATATATATTTATAATTATAAAGTATTTAATAACTTCCAGTTCACATAAGAATTTTTAAACTGTTAATATTTTGCGATCGTCTTTGTTCGAATTTGAATCGTTTTAAATGTATTCTAAAACTGTTTTTTTTAACGTTTATATTGTTTTATGTATTGCTGAAGAGGACCTAGAGGGTTGAAAATGCTACAATAAATTTATTTTAGTTAAAAAAGAAAAAAATCTGAAGTCTGTATCTACCGACTATCCTGCTCTTTGCGCTCGTTTTTTGATATTCGTTTAATGAAATTTTTTTACAAAAACAATTTGATGATTTGATATACATAAAAGTTTTTCTAAGAAATGAACTAGAAATCATTAAAGAATTATTACGTAAAATGTGAGACTGCTGAATGAACTTGTACAAGGCTTTTGACCTATTCACAGTAGTTATTGTGATAGATAAGGACAGGTAATGAGACCTTCTGACACCAGTGACATAGATACCATGATTTAATAACCAATAACTTCCTTTAATAGATTTAATAGCATCTATTCAGAGTAGCTCAACAATAGTTTCAAGAGTGAATAAATAGCTTTCTTAATTGGGTGCAAAGAATCTCACAATATTATCTATAGATTATAATAACAATCCAAGTAGATATTTTCCCTTTGGTCTCTCAGTTGAGACAATTACTTTTCTTCCTATTTCACAGCAAAGGATCTTTCTTCTCCTTTATCTTGAAAGATTGTTCCTTGTTTCTTGACAGCTGTGACAAAACAGACTTGTGTCTTGGGCATGGAAAAATTACACAAAGAGTTCTCTGGTCGAGGAAATAACTTTCCAACATTCTTTGCTCTCTGGAGTTCAAAGACAAAATCTCCCAGTACGTGTCTCAGGTAAATCAAATGATCTTTTATTTAACCTTTTTCATCGGGAAAGACAATATTTTCCCACTGTTGTCTTTCATCCATTTTTTTTATCTCTGACTTTTTGCGTCTTGGGCATGGAAAAATTACACAAAGAGTTCTCTGGTTGAGGAAATGGCTTTCCAACATTCTTTGCTCTCTGGAGTTCAAAGACAGAATCTCCCAGTACGTGTCTCAGGCAAATCAAATGATCTTTTATTTAACCTTTTTCATGGGGAAAGACAATATTTTCCCACTGTTGTCTTTCATCCATTTTTTTTATCTCTGACTTTTTACAACCCCTGTATGTAACAAAAATCCTCTTCCTCATCATCTTATCTCTTGTTTATTCTTTCTTCACAGTTTATATTGTAGAGGAGATGAATCTCCAGGCTGGATTATACAATATTCTTTTTTAACAATTACTTCTCCTTCTAAGGCAGTGGTTCCCAACATGGCGTGCATGCCTCACAAGGGGGCAATTTGATTTTGAAAAGAGGCAATTCGAGAATGAGTTCAAATTAACAGAGAATTTTTTGAATTTTTTATGGTTCTAGAGGCATCTATATAGTATATATATATATTGTGACATAGACATTTTTAAAATTAATGTTCACGGCAGTTTTGTAACTTTATTTGCTGTTTTTCATATAAATTCATATTATTTTTATTTTTTTAACTGAGTGATTTTCTTTCTCAGTATTTCAACTGTCTTTTCATTCTTTTACATTTCTCTTTCATGGATGCCATGATCTTTTGAAGCTTGTTTTGACAAAGTTAATGACCGTTTAGGCTTCTTCCATGTGAATAGAGGTTCTCTTTTTGAATAATAAAAATTATATGTCACAGGGGGACATCAGAATTTTAGAGATGCTTAGGTGGGGCATGGCCAAAAAACATTGGGAAACACTGTTCTAGGGTGACTCTTCCTCCAAATTCCTTTTTTAAATTTTGTTGAGGTGAGAAGTGACATACTACATCCAACCCAAATTCAGTGTCATCCACAAAAACAAGAAACAATCACTGATTTAAATAAATTAGATCAATCAATTGAAAATGAAAGGAAAGGTAAAATAATTTTCACAAATCAAAAAAATTAATACTAATTATAGTAGTCCAATAAACTGAAAATTTATAAAAAAGTATTTGTAAACAAGAGAAAGTTGTATAAGAAATTAATATATAAGATATGTCAGAATAGAAAAGTAATGAGTGCAATAAAATGAAGATGGTAGGCCAAAGAAAAATTTTTTATGAATATGTGCAAAACAAAATTTTACCTCTGGTCTACCATCTTATTACCTTTTCAATGATATATAACTTTTCTTTTTGAATGTACTCATTAGCCTATCAATAGCATACATTAATAACTGCCTTTTGAACATGTGCAAATGGCAGTTATTAATGTATACCAGTGGTCTCTAAACTACAGCCCATGGGCCAGATGAGGCCCTCGATATGATTTTATCTGGCCCACCAAGTGGATTAATATTTCAATAAGAATCCACAAAAAAAAAACACAGGATGTTGATAGATTTCAAATGCATTAATTAAAATTGTGTTCAAAATATATTCCTCAAATAGCAAAAAGTAACTGTAATCCAAGTTACAATCTTTCTGATTGTAAAAGGTCGGTTCTAATGGACTAATGAAAAAAAATTTAAAAGAATTCAAAACAAAATAAAAAAATTGCATCCAAATGGATGCAACTTTTTTTTTTTATTTCCTTATATCTGCTTTGTTATTATATTTGTTTATCTGCTTTCAATAAAAGTCATATATCTAGTTTGAGTTTTTTTTTTCTGCAGCCTGCAGAACAATGCTGAAGTACCCAATGTGGCCCTCATGGTGAAAATTTGGAGACCCCTGATGTACCCATTATTGTGTCAGAGTAATATCATGCAGTATTCAAACAATAATTTGAAAGCATAGACAGAATGTTTATTTTCTGTCCAGTTGGAAAACAATGGTATTTGTGATTGCAAATTCGTCAAAACAAGAGCAGTGTGCAGTGTACACTTTCTTACAGCTGAAGGAATCAGCCTTGCTGAAATTCACTGTTGTTTGTTTGCAATTTATGGGAAAATTTATGCACAAACTGTGCATAAATGGTGGACTTGGTTTAAAGATGGTCATGAAAGTTTGGATGAAGTTTACATGCCCAGGTCAAGTAAATGTTGTAATGACTGTACAGCTCACAGCTGCTGTATATGAACTTTAAGGTGTCCCTTATTTTCGAAACAAAAAAAAAAATAATGCATACCCTCTAATTATGTTTATTATGGTATATTATGCACTCAAAATAAATTTTAGCTCATTCTATAAATGGGAACCCCTGCCGACTTGCATCGAAACACGTTCATACAAGTCATGCAGGACAAGAGGCAATTGGAAAAATATTGATCCAAATATTATCCATACCTGCCCTGATTTCCTAAGGAAACATGTAAATGAAGAGGAAATTGTTGGACTTATAAATTTTTATAGGTTCGAACCAAACAAATCTATTGTGAGAGATGACTATTGTGAACTTGCCGAGTTGTCTGTTATATTTTTGGGTGGAGATTATGAAAAGAAATTGAAAATTAGGCCTCCTGTTCCTTAAGTAATAGATACTTATAAATAAAATATAAAAGTTACTTGAAAGATTTTTGTTATAGAGAAGTATATCTCATGAGAAGCTCCTATATTCCAGTTTTAAAATTATATGATAAAAACAAACATTTACTCTCTGCAATCATAAACAAGTTCCTTAAGTAATAGATACTTATAAATAAAATATAAAAGTTGCTTGAAAGATTTTTGTTATAGAGAAGTATATCTCATGAGAAGCTTCTATATTCCAGTTTTAAAATTATATGATAAAAACAAACATTTACTCTCTGCAATCATAAATATGAAAACAGTTCTCATTAACATTATCTGAAATAATTTATTGCCAAAATTTAAAGCTGGATGATGATAAGGTAAAAAGTAGAATTTATGTAATAATGGTATATAATAAAATAATAAGCTACTGTGGTGCATTACAACAAATTATCTATTAGTTGTTCAATTTCTTGTTCATATCGTCACTTTTTCTTCATTTGACATATTTAATTTTTCAGTTGAATGAATAATTTTTCAGTTTTTTTTTGTTATTTCTTTGGTATATTTGTGATTAACTTAAACATATTTTATATATATCATCATCATCTTGGGACACATCAACATTCCCTTTACCTTTATGAGTTTATTGATTTGCATTTAATTCTTATATATGACATTTGTGGAAGTTTCTTTAATTACTATTTGTCAATATGCAGAATGATATATGAATCTTTACTATTATTAGAATGTAAAATTTTTCTTGTTAAATACAGATAACTTGAATAAAATTAAGCTAAACCTGCTAAAATTAACTGTTGACGAGCAAAATTATTGTCAAAATGTAATTATTGAATTTTTAATATTGTTTAATTATCTCCTAGCATAAGTACTAGAAATTTGTTAGCTTACTGCTGAGAATAGATAATTAGGAAAATAGTTATGCTAAAATCACAAAAAAACACTTATATAGAGCGATCATTGAATTTTTTTTTTTTTTGTAAGCTTGGTGGCTAAAGAGAATGCCCTCTCCACTCAAAAAGAGTACTAAGGGAGCTGATCTTATTTAAACTTATTTTATTTTACTCAACTGGATTAGTGCTGTTTATGTTTATCTTGACTCAAAATGTAATTATTGAATTTTTAATATTATTTAATTATCTCCTAGCATAAGTACTAGAAATTTGTTAGCTTACTGCTGAGAATAGATAAAGTGATATGATGACTAAAGCAAGTACCTAAACCTACAGTGTAAGTGAAAGGGAGCCAGGATAACTTTGAAATTCAAAAAAAAAATTTTTTTTGGTCATGTAAGGGACACCCTAATGAGCTTGTTAAGACTGATCCTTGTGTAACAATTCAAATAATTATTTTGACGGTCCAAATCAGCAAAACCATGATGAGGAACATTTTTGCATAAAAAACTGAGATACAGAAAGATTTACATGCAATTGGTGCTGAAAATGTTAACCAGTGTGCAAAAATCTTTTCAAACAGGGATATCTCTTAAGCATTTAATATGCTATCAGAATGACTTCAAATTTTTTTGCAGAGTTGTTGCTGGTGATGAAAATTAGTACCACCATTTTCAACCAGAAATAAAACGCAACAGTATGCAATGGAAGCATATGCATTCACTGCCTCCCAAAAAATTCAAAACAGTACCTTTAGCAGGCAAAATGATGTTAACCATATTCTTCAATGTGACAGGATCATTGCTTATTCATTTTCTTGAATGCCCAAATCGTTAACATACTGAATACTGCAAGATCTTGCAACATCTTTGATTCTCCTTCAAAACTAAGTGGCTAGGATTATTGAGAATGTGTAGTGCTTCTGCATGATAATATCCACCCATATGTATCACATGAAATGAAGTCATTGCTTCAGAAGTTCAAATGAGAAATACTGGAACATACTGTAATACAGCTCCAACTTATTGCAATGAGACTTTCTTTTGTTTGGTCTGCTGAAGAGGAGCTGAAAGGCAATGTTTTCAGTTGGATAAAGTCAAGCTTGTGGTGACAGAGTAGGTGCATTTCCAGCCAAAGGAATTCTATGAACAGGAATCCACCTTCTTCCTAACATGAGGATAGTTGCCGTCAAGCCTATGGTAACTACTTTTAAATTTGATTTTTTGCTACTGAACTGCAATGAGTATTATCTTTTTATTCAGACACACAGGGACTTTCAGAAAAAAAGAGAGGTCCAGAGCAACTAATATTTTTGAGGCTCTTAAAAAAAAAAAAAAGACAAAATTAACAAATATACAGTGATAAGTGTATGAGAAAAGTGAAAACAGTTATAGAGAACTTCAAATTTTGACAAACACTGAAGCTTGAACAGTATAAAAATATAAATATATTTTTTTCTAACATATTGAATTATAAATTGAGGCCCCTAAAATCGTGAGGCCCAGGGCAGCTGCCCCTCTTGTTCCCTCTGATAGCCACTGCAGACACACTTAATATTTTGCCTATTATCAATGGTCACTAAAAATTCCATAAATTTTTATGTTTTAGCTTAGTTATTGGCTTTAGTTTTCAATTGTAATGCTATATATTAAGCTCTAATATATAGCATTTAAGCTCTAGCTTGAACAATTCCACCATAAATTTAGCTAAAACAGTTAAAAAATTAAATGTTAATGACTCAGCTGGAGAAATTAATACTCATATTTTTTTCATAAATTAATAGCATGCAAAAAGAATCAGAGAAAGAACCAGCATAAGTCACTAGTTTATAACATTTTGATGGCTTTTCCTTTCATCAGATGTATATTTATACTTCTATCAAGCACAGAGATGGCAAACCTGTGGCACATTAGTTAATTTTTTGGGCACACAAAACTTGGAGCTGATATATTGTTTTTAATTAAATTAACATTTGGACCAGCATGCAAGGGATAGTTTTACAAAAATGTAGCCAATTTTAACATGCACTTTTAAAAAAGTTTACTACACTTGATCTAGCAGGAAAAGCTGGTTCCTCATTGCAATCTTTCCCAATTCCTGAAGTCCCAAGTGAAATTAATTCATCATTATCAGAATCATTATCATCTGGTTCTAAAGCATATAACTAATAAGTATTCCATCTAAACTTATCTAAATAATTAAATTTTTATAATAAAATCAAAAAGTAATTCTTATTTTCAAGAATTAAAATCAATTTATAAAAACAAACAGCACTATGGCAGAAAAATTAATCATATGCAAATAAATTATGCAACTACTCAAACTGTAGAAGCACTTTCAATTTTACTAAAAATCTTCTTCAGCTACATTAAAAACCAAAGGAACAATTCCATCAAGTGTTTTAAAGAGTGGTTATTATGATAACACAATCTAAACATCAAAGTATATATGTGCTCGAATTATACTATATGTTTTTAACAATAAAAATTATAAATCTTATCACTAATTTATAATTTGAACAGTTATATAATTTATTTGCATATATGATTAATTTTTCTGCCAAAGTGCTGTTTTTGTTTTAAGTTTATATAGTAGTGTACAGAAGTAAAAGATTAATTTATAAATCATTATAACTAAACTGTTTTGATGCAAAATTATTAAAGATTTCTTTTAACCTATATCTCTATTTTTCTAAATAAGCATACATTTTACAAAATAACTGAAGTTTACACAGAAGAAACAACATTTAAAAAGAAAACATTTTGACTTTATAAATTTTTTAAATAAATAAAATTCAAACATTCATTAACAGATGCCAGTCTTTGTGCAAGATTATTATTAAATATTTATTGTAGTATTCCATTTAAATCAAAATTTCAAAAATAGAATTTTACTATTATATTTCAGATTCTTTGCCACTTCACTGTGATATTTAGTGGATCAATGAAGAAGTTTTGGCTCCATGTACCATAACTTCTTAACAATTTGAAGAAATGGATAAGTGAAGTCTTATTAAATTATGTTATAGCTATCAAAATTATTTAATTATTAAAAATACTTTCATTTGTAAAATATTTTTAATTCCCAAATAAAAATATTTATCACTAATATAAAAATGAATATTGCAGTAATATGTCTATGAACTGAAAAAAAGATACAATTTGAAATTTAAATTATTTTAATAAAATAATATAAGAATTTACTTACTGAAAATTTCCTTTACCACAAATATTTCCCTGACTATCAGTTGGATTAATTAAGAGATCTGCATCACCTTGAGAGAATGCTATAAATAATAAAATCAAATACATTTATTAGTAATTTATTTAAATTTATTTTTAACTAAAACAACACAAATTTACATCATTGACAAAATTAATTACATTATTATTTCTAGCCTTTCAGCATTTAGCTGTTACAACTAACAATTTCAATCCCAATTATTTTTTCAATCCTGGAATTTGGGATTAGTAAATGAAAGAAATTCTAGGATTTGATTTATTTAATAAAATAAGTGCAAGCCATTATTCACCATATCTTTTGTGTAATACTCAATTTTTGACATTTTTTTAAAGGCCAAAGAATGAATACAGAAAATTAAGAAAATTTTATCATAAATATAGAATAAAAATACCAAAAATTACTCTTATTATAATATGAAGAGAAAAAAATTAACAGTAGAAAAAAATATTCTTTATATTCAAACTTTGAAACAAAAAATTGATTACAAGATTTTGTTCTTTTGGTTAAAGTTCTACCATCTTATAAATTAAGTAAGGTATAGATTTTCAATGCATTACTAAGTATAGATTTTCAATACTGCTGGACTATTTAAGGTTTTATGTATTATAAAATATAATTTTAACTTAGATTTGATATTTATAAATAAAAAAAAATTATTATTATTTTGTATATTGAAAATATCAAATTTTTTGCAATGATTATAGATATTTTATAAATAATGTGAAACAAAATTTTTCTGTATTAAATGCTAAAGTTATATATAAAGGCAAGATATTTTATAAATAATATGAAACAAAATTTTTCTGTATTAAATGCTAAAGTTATATATAAAGGCAATAATTCATCTTTTGCTTTTATGCAATTCATATTGCAATTTTTTAGTTTTTACCTAGATATATTATGCTGTTAATTATAAAAATATAATAATTTGATCAATCTTAGTACAATATCAGAGATAGTATGTATAACAGAGATTTGGAAACATTTCCAATCAAATTTAAGAAAAATTCATTTTTTTTTTCATGTTTTATAATGAAAATCATGAAAAATTTAATGATGATTATTTTTTCATTTAAATAATATTAATGTCTGTAATATGACTAAATGAACAAATATTTGTAAATTATGGTGATTGTTATAAATTAATCTCAGGATTAGAAGTCATTTAATTCCAGGATTTGAATTGTCTAAAATCATGCTAGATCCTGAGATCCCAGTATCTGAAGTTTGGGATTGAAACAGTTGATTACGTTTCCCCAAATCATTCTCCTTTAAGCAAGTACTTAATAAGCTCTATTCACATCAATATTTTCTTTGCTAAATTGTCTAAATCTTTCCTAATTTAGAATTGCATAAATCAAAGAGTATCTTTATAGATCTTGTTATAAATCTCTTTATGAATAGTTGGTTTTGTAATTTATAATAATTCAAGCTCTATAAAGAACAGAAAGATATATTTCTGAAACATTTTCAGACTACATATGTGCCCATCTTCAGCATTTGTATACAAGATTACATATTTAATGTTTTATATTCTACAATTGTTTTAGAAGATTTTTCAAATCTTTATAAAGTCTCATTCATTGATATCATGCAGTTACAAACTTTTAGATCACTAAGCAAATATCAATATTATGTTAAGATTAATTTTTATCAGTCAGATTTATCACTATAAAAGTTTATAAAATGTGTGTATAACAATGCAAATTCATTTTGTTGTGTTGTATATTATGTACAGGACACCAGTTTTATAATTGTAGCAATTCTTCTAGAATATTTTTGTTAATTTCCATAGATCTATTTTTTCTCCTAACTATTTCAAAGACCTCAGAAGTCTTGCCTTGAATATAGCCTTTTACAGGTTATATCACAGTTGCATTTTCCAATCTATGTGTCATCATCCTCATAAACTCATAGTGCCATCATGTCTTTTCCATATTTTATGTGAGATTGGTGTTATTTTAATCTTGCCTTTGAATTTCTCTTTTTTTTATCTATGTATTCTTCGAATGTGTTCAAGTCATTATGTAACAGTAACATTACTGTAACATAATGACTATATATACTAAATTTACCTGTAACATAATGACTATATATACTAAATTTACTCATAGAGTCCTTCTGATCTTTATCATTTCTCAATGAGATAAAAATAATTGGCTGCTTCTTATAGACTATTTTTTGGTCTGTTTTCTTCTCTATCTTTTTTCTTGTTTTTTAGGAGGAGACCTTGGTCAACTGTGATGCACTGATTTGGATTAAATTTTGCAGAAAGATGGCAGTCCATATATTGACTCATCTGACAAAAATTTTAGGAGTAGACATTCAACTAATTTTTTTTAAATAAATTTTTAAATTTTGTGATTTTCAACATTTCCTTTAACCATAATAATTCTGTTAAAAATTTAGACATTTACATAGTAGCATTGGCAGTGTAGCCATTGCTCTGCAAGTGATTCAGATTTGAGTCCTGATGAAATTTTTGTATTTTTTTTAAATATCAATAAAAGTAATTTTTATTTAAATTTATTCTTTTTCATACTGAATTTTTATATTCATTTTTTTCTGTCATAATTTTATTACATGAGAACTGTATAGATATATTTCCCTATTCTGAATATGTATTTACATTTTGACTATTAATCCCTAATACATTTATTTGCTTGATATATATATTATCTGACTAAGCCACTCTATAATCTGCCTATCTTTGCCATAAAGTGTTAGTGACTACAGAGATTATAGAGTTAGTCCAGTTGAGAGTATAGCTTATCAGCCTTTCTGACATATACGATTTTTCTAAATTTCAGTTATATAAGCTATTCTAAAAGGAAATCTGTATGGTGTCAAAGTGGTCCAGATGGTTTGATGTCAGGGCATTATCCTTAAGGTCCTCAATTTGATTCTAAGTCAGAACAAACTTCATTTTCAGATAAGTATTAAAATTTCTACTTCAGTTATTACTTAATAAATGGAGCAACATTGGCAAAAATTAATTTAATTATTAATTTCAGTTATTTCTAAATTAATTTATAATGCTAGGATTATTTGGCAAATGTTTGTATTTACACACAAAAATAAATAAATGCATCATTATTTCATACTTTTAAAGAAATCAACTATTATTATTATTTTTTTTTGTGTGTGTGTAAATAAATCTATATTGCTTTCATGGAAAAAGAAAACAAATCTAAAAAATAATATAAAAAATGAATAAATTTAAACAAAAATTAATTTTACTGATATTTAAAAAAAATAGTCTTCAAGACTCAAACCCATCTTATTCACATAGCAATTAGCTATGCTGTCAATGTAGTTATTTGAACATTAAAGTTTTTAACAGCATTACAATAATTAAAGGAAATGTCAAAAATCATTAACTTTAAAAATATATTAAAAAAAATTGGTTGCATGTCTACACTTAAGATTTTGTCAGATGAATCAAAACACAGCCTGCCACCATCCTGCAAGATTTCATCCAAATTGATGAGTCACAGTCAACTGGGTCCTTTGTAAATAAGTGTTTAAGGAGTTCAAAATTATTTATAAGTGACCAATCACTGTTTTCTTGCAACTTTTATTTGCTTTGAATAAAAATATATTTAAATTTAGTTTTTTACTTTTGTGTATATCATGTAAAAGATAAATAAGCATGGTTTGCAGAAAAAATAAAAACTACATAAGCCTTCCCACAAGCTTATACTTCTTAAATGGCTAATCACTGTTTTGCTTATCCTAACTAATTCTGCTTGATTTCACATATTTTGGTATAAATAAAAAAATGAAAAAGAGTTGCTTTTACTAATATTTAAAAAAGAAAATTTTCATCAGTACTTTGAACTTTTATTCATATAGTAATCAGCTATGCTGCCAATGCTGCTATTCAATCACTGAAATTTTTTGTTGAATTATGATAATTAAAGGAAATGTTGAAATTGTGAAACTTAAAAATTTATTAAAAAAGCTGGTTGAGTGTGTACATTTTAAATTTTGTCAGATGAATCAACACATGGATTGCTGCCATCCTGCAAAATTTTGTCCAAATCAGTGGAAACCCACCAATTTGGACGAAATTTTGCAGTTCAACCAGATCCCTCTGTTAATATGTCTGTTTATATAATTTCTGTATATTTATAGAAATTATACAGAATATATAATTTCTACACAAAATATATATGGTGTATACAATATACAATTATTTCCTTGTATATTTCTATACATATAGCTAGAATATATAAATATTCCAGCTAAATTTAAAAGCTCTATGCATATAGAACTTGTATTTTACATCCATTTATAGACTGCATATACTGTAGGTACACTATATACATTCCATAGATATTCTGCTTTACAACATGAACATCTGGCCAACTTATGTGTTTATTCTTTAATATAACTATTTTTAATCTTACATCTTTGTGATTGACTAGTACTGTATAAGATATGCCTCAACATATGTTTCAATTTATGTAGGATTTTGTAAAATGATCCACTTACATAAGACAGGGATTTTCTATGCTCTGAAGATTTTTAAAACTTTTGTTTAATGTTTGAATTAAATATAATAATATATTAATAATTTTTCAAAATTTTAATAATAAAACTGTTAAAAATTTATTGAGAAATTTATTTCTCTTATGAACTATTAATTAAGTTTCACTTACCAAATCCAGCAAGAACTATCCATCCAATAATGAATATAAAAAAAATTAAACAACAAGGAATATCAGTACAGCTCCTAGAAAATAAAATAATTTTAATTATATTTAAATTAAATTTATACAAATGAAAAATATGTTTAAACATAGTAATTAAAACATTATTATTACCTTTTCTAGTTTTTGTAATTTTCCTGTTTGAATAAACTCATCAATCTTTTTAGCTATTTTAGCTCCAACACCATCCTGTAATACATAATAAAAATTAAAATTGTGTAAAATACTTAGAAAATTTCATTGAAAATAGTTTCTAATATTCAAATATTAAAATTCTTTTAAATAACTTTCTTGCTTACTGTAGAGAATATAAAAATTTTATTATGGTAATCAATTTTATTTTAATACAAAACTGAATAAAATACAGTGTTATTTAATATATTAAATTAGTAAAATCACATACAAAAAATGCTGAAAAATTAATGTTAATTTTTAGATTTCTTTTAGACATTTTACTCAATAATCTTAACTGTTCTTTTATTTCCTATAAATTCTCAAATTCTGACACTTAAATAATGACACAGGAAACAAGCATTTTAAGCAGGAAAACAGTGTTACTATTAGTTAGCTAATAATACATTTCTGTTTTACTTACAATGTAAGCATTAATTACTAATTGTAAATTATTGCAATGTAAGTAATTATATTGTAGTAATTTACACATTGTACTGCAATATGTAAATAAATAAGCATTTATTTATACATTACAGTACTGTACAATTAAAACAATGCATAAGTATAAATACATGCACAACATCTATAAACCTGTTGAGAATACACAAAATAAATATCAATCAAGTGTAAATCTAGATAATAATATAAATGTAAATATCTAATTAAGTATGATCCTGCATTAAATAAAATTACAAAAATAATAAGTCTGAACTTAAACAAAAAAAAAATACTCTATAAATGTAAACAAACCCTTATACCAAGCATTAAAAAAAGATAGAGATGGTAAATCTGATATTTATGCAATACATATAATAGATCAATAAATAAATCAAGAAGAGTACATAGGAAAGACATTTTGGACATTAAAACAAAAATTAATAGATCATCAATGTGATATTGCTAAAGGTGACATGGACATGGTCTTAGCATCACAATATAATGATTGTCAATTGGGATCAAACTAAAATTATTAACAGCAGAAGCAAAGTTAACTGAAGCTATACAAATCTATAAAAGAAAAGAATAGTCTCATATCATCAATGAAAATGTTCCTAAAGCTTAGCTATATCTTCAATTTGGAATATAGAGCATAAAAAATGAAATAATAATTTTGTAATGAAATATTAATATTTTATCTTTATAGAGTAGTAGTTATAATATCTAAGTAGAATTATAACTATGAGGGTCATTCAATAAGTCCTTAGAAAAAGATAGAAAAACAAATTATTTTTGGTAGATTTTTTTTATTTTTCAACATAATCTTTTAGCTCGATACACTTTTCCAACCGTTTCTCTAACTTTTTTAAGCCAGCCAAAAAGTAGGATTTTGGAAGGTCCTCAAAATAGGCATTTGTTTGGGCAATGACCTCCTCATTGGACATGAATCGTTTTCCACCAAGCCATTTTTTCAAGTTTGGGAATAAAAAAAAGTTACTGGGGGCCAAATCTGGTGAATATGGTAGATGATGTGATAATTCAAAAACTTTAAATCCATAATTTTTGCCATCGAAACTGCGCAAGTGTGTACATGTGCATTGTCTTGATGGAAGAGAATTTTTTCTTTGCCAAATGAGGACGGTTTATTCTTAATTTCTTCGCTCAGCCGGTGCAATAATGATTATTATTCCATTTATCGTTTGTCCTTTTTCCAAGTAATCGACGTAGATGATTCCACGTGCATCCCAAAAAACTGTGGCCATCACCTTGTCGGCTGATTTCACCGTCTTCGCCTTCTTCGGAGCTGGATCGCCTTTAAAAACCCACTGTTTTAACTGTTCCTTTGTTTCTGGAGTGTAGTAGTGTATTCTGGAGTGTAGTAGTTCACTGTTATATATCGATGCAGAAACTCGTCAGGATTACGATGAAAAAGTGCCAAACAAACCTCCGAATCAATTACACGATTGCGTTTATTCTCCACTGACAGCAAACGGGGCACCCATCTTGCCGAGATTTTTTTCAAACCAAATTTTTCATGCAAAATTGAAAACACTGTACCTTGTGATATGCCTGAGGCCTCAACTATTTCACGAACTTTGATTCGTCGATCACTCAAAACCATATCATGAATTTTGTCAATCATTTTGGAGGAAGTCACTTCCAATTATAAACAGTTGCCAATACAGGAGCAGATGTGCCATGAACTTCATCCAACTCGGCTTTGATCTCTTTCAGTGTTAAACCTTTTAAATAGAAGTGTTTAATAACTGCTCGAAACTCATTTTTTTCCATTTTTCTAATTAAACAAAAGTTTGTTGCTTCAATCAACTATAAAAATGAAACCAAACGACGGATATAGCTGAAACTTTAACAACAGTCTAATAACAGATGGCGCTTACTAAAAGCAGACGTTTTTTGATACTATGAGTGCCATCTCTTGGATTTTCTAAGGACTTATTGAACGACCCTCGTATTACTCTATTATAAAATCATTTTCCTTATGCCTAAGCTCTGAAATTATTCTTATAAAGTATTATAAATCTTTAATTTGTGTGGTATTTCATATTTAAATCTATTTTTTTATAACTATATTTGTTGGATTTGTATTTAAATTTTTAGAATATAGAACTTAACTATCTGTATTCCATTCTGTATATTTTATTCAATTTGTATGTTACGATTACATTTTGTGAGACTGATGATGGCTATAACTGTTATCCTTATTATTTTCTTAATAAACTTCCTATTAAAAGTGTGGTTGTATTTTGAATTTAAACAAGAAATTATAAAACATGCTATTATTTTCTTAAACTTCCTATTAAAAGTGTGGTTGTATTTTGAATTTAAACAAGAAATTATAAAACATTTACTCAAAATTTAAAAATTATTTAAATACTTATTTTTATTTAATTTGACAAAATATTTATACCAGTTTTTTGGCTTCTTCTCCACTCCTGATACGAGTAGGATGATGTGCAAGAGTATCAGCAGCTTTGCGATAAGCACGATACTTATGAATGTTTCTACTAACATTTTTTTCATATTCAGCCAATTCTATTTATTAAAAATATAAAATTATATAAATAGGGGTTATGGGATTTTCAATGTTAAATTGAACCGTTAATAACTTCATTAAAATTAGAACTATGTGTTGTGATTGCATATGGCTGATAACTAGAACTAATAATCTATTTGATAAAATTGTTAAAGTTAAATTCTGACGGTAAGTATAGAAGAAATTGAATTTTTGTATGTGCTACGCAGGCAGAGCTACAGGGGCTATGGGATTCCAATGTTAAAATAAACTTTATCTAATAACTCGATTAATATTATATTAATGTCTACCAAATATATATACTAGACTTTATAAGGTATCCTATGAATCTTCCAGATTTGAATTCCTAGCTACTGCCGCAGTATTATTTCCAAGGCTTAACCCTTTCCACATTGTCCACAGACGATAATGGAAATAACACTGCAGCAGTAGCTAGAAGTTCAAATCTGGAAGATTCATAGGATACCTTATAAAGTCTAGTTATATATATATATATTTGGTAGACATTAATATAATATTAATCGAGTTATTAGATAAAGTTTATTTTAACATTGGAATCCAATAGCCCCTGTAGCTCTGCCTGCATAGGACATACAAAAATTTCAATTTCTAACCTCGACGATCGTTTCTGCCATGTTGGACTGTAAACAAGTCTTAACCCTTTACAAGTTGTCCACAGACGATAATGGAAACTTGGATCAAATTGCCATATTGAATTTTTTATTGAGGCATTTAAAGATTATTCTTGTTTATATAATACTAACTATAAACAGACAAATTATAGAACGCAGAGTGACAGACGTTCTTGACCAACCATTCTCAACCTGCGACCAACTAAGCTTTTATGTGCGGTCAGGAACACACAGTCACGAATTTAAAAAATGAAAATACAGAATTCTTCTCCCATGTGCAAAAAATAAATAAAAATTCTGATATTAAATTTTTTAAGCTGTTAGATGTTCGAAATTGAGTTTGAATGTAAAACCTGAGGATTGTACGCTGTACCGAAAATGTTAATTTTTTCAAGTGTTAAATAAAAGCTTTATCATTATTCTCAACTGCAATAAGTGCTTAGATATATTATTAATTAGCAAAGTTAAGGCGTTAAAGCAAGTGATTAGAATATGCATTAACTGATTACATAATATACAATATAAAGTTCAACAAGTGTTCATTGATCTGTTATAGAACTTTGATTTATTATTATTAGCGTTCTTTTTTAATGTAATTTTCATTTTATTTTTTCAATTTATTTAGCCCCACATCTATCATTTTCCTGTATCCATAGTTTTTTCAGGAGTCCCGACAAAAACATTGAATCGAGGTTACACTGTATATAACAGCATATATACTATAACATTAAGAAGTGCATGTTAAAAAAGTACAATTTTTGATTTTTTATTATTATTATACAGTATATCTGTATTATAATAATAATAATAATAATAAATCAGATAATCAATTAAGCAAAAAAAATAAAATGAAATAATAATAGTGAAATAATAATTGCCAATTCCAGTTTACAGAAAATCATGAAATACTAGAATAATAGTAAGAAAATTCTTATACCAAAAATAATTTTTAATTTTTTTTTTTCAATAAAGGGAATTATAAAGTTGCTAAATCTCTATATACCAATTTTAAACTATATATTTCATCATAAAAAAAAAAAAAATCATCAGATCTGGAAACAGTAAGGCTGCACCATTCGTAAGGGCAAGACGTACGGTGAAACCACATAAAGGCACCATGAAGTTTTGAAAAGCAGTCATTTTTGTCTTTATGAATTTATTAAATCAAAGACTTACATTGATCTAATATTTATTAATTAAAAAACGTACACAAATCAGATTTTTCCATTTAATCTTACATATATTACATACTAGCACTCTATGCAGTTTTGGTTATATATGCATTTATTACATTAAGAACTCAGAGTACAAATGTTTTCGGTGCTATTTCTCACCCTCCTCAGGTACACTGTTCTATTGTAACAATTTCTTTTAAAAAAACGTATTCTTAGAATGTACACATTTCCTTTCTAACATGTAAAAACACAAAAGTAATTTGATTGAATCTAACAATAATGCATTTAAATTTAAAAAAATTTGTATTATGCTGCAAGCTTATATATATATCAAAGTTCTAAAAAGTTCACTATAATAAATAAAAATAGTCTATAAAACACTTCCCATATCATTTTCTTCTACTCCGTTCTTTCTTTCGGTTTTGTTACTCCTCTAAATATCCTTTCCTGTCTACAATATCTTGCTATTCGTTGTCATCCTCTCTCTGTCTTCCTTGTCTTACCTCCTTTACCCTCATTTCCTCCCTGAATGCATATCTCCAGGCTTGTGGCAACTCCCAAGCTACTCTGTCGTTAACCAGTTTCTCCGGCACTTTTCTCTTTATTATCTCAATGGACTCAGTTATAGTAGGTTGCATCCCTGATATAACCGTCTTTATGACCTTAGTTTCCTGCCAGTTTATATCAAGATTTCTACTATATGCCTCAATTGCCAATGATGTACTCAGTTTCCCTTTTTCAATATCCCTTTTATGTTCTTCAATCCTTGAAGCTAATGTTCTCCCAGTTACTCCTACATACGCCGCTTTTTCTTGCGTCTGCACGTCCTTAATAGGAATACTATAGACCCACTACTTTCCATCTGCGCTAACTGGTCCTTGTCATTATGCAATAAACTGAATATCATTGGGGCTCTTCTAGACGCCAGATATCTTTTTTCTTTTTTAGCCACATCTCTTACTATTTTTAACTCTTAAGTGATAAGGTATTGGCATATACTTCCTTTCGTTACTTCCATTCCGATCTTTATTCTCCTCTTCTTTTATCTTAGTTTTTTCTTCACTTTTTTAAACAATCCTATAAGATGTACAATCCTATAGGATATACCCATGTTTATATCCTATATCTAGAATGTACTCCACTTCTCCTCTTAAATCATCTTGCTCTGTACAATATTCAAGTGCTCTTTTAAACAAACTCCTAAATGAAGCCTTTTTATAATTTATTGGGTCTCTCGACCAGTTAGGGATTAAAACTGGGTTATATGTAGGTTTTCTGTATATGCTGGTTCTTATTTGTCCTCCCTTCACTCGGATATTTACATCTAGGTAATGTATTTCCTTTACACTCTTCTGGTCCATTTTTAATCTGAGCCCATATTGTTCCATTGTAAATTCCTCCATTAAATTTTCTATTTTTTTTCTTAATTTTTCCACACTACAATCACGTCATCTATGTACCTCAAATACATTTTCATATTCGGCTTGAATTCATAAAGCTTTTGTTTTTCCACCTCTCAGTATTATTTCGGGCAAGAGTACCCGCTATTGGGCTACCTATTGGCACTCCTATTTTTTGCTTATATACTTTTCCTGCAAATCTAAAATAAGAATTATGGCACACCAATTATGCTATCTCCTGGAGTACTCTTGGGTTGCTCTGATCTGTGGAACATTTTCCATTAAAAAGCCATAAAAGTGGAGGCATACTGGTTCCAGTTTTAGAGATGGATAAAGCGCCTCATAATCGTAGGTAGTCCATATCTCTTGCCGATTAAGTTGTATGTTTTTAAGTCTTTCCAAAAGAGTAGTAGTTATTTTTGTTGATTCCTGTGTTTCTCCTAATATTTTACTAGCCCAAGCTGCTATCACTCTTTCTAAATTGTATGTTGGAGATTGTCTTTTTTCTACTACCAGTCTAGCCTCCATCGGTGTCTTATGGACCTTAATGAAGGCAAAGAGCCTCGGGCATGCTGGTTTTTCTTGTCTTACTACTTTCCATATTTGCAGAAACTGAGGATCTCTAATTACTTTATCTACTCTCCTTGCCAATTTTAATGTCGGATCCTATTTTATTTCCACCGCTTCCGACTCTTTTATATACTTATGCATAAAGCTCTCGTACATCTCCTCTTTCAGTAGAACCATCTTCTTTGTCTTGTCTTCCCTTGCTATTCTATACTTACTTTCCTTCAACCATCTTAATGTCTCCTTTATTTGCAAAAATTCTCTTCTGTTTGACCTCTTTTGTCTGATGAATTCCCATCTTAATTTCTCCTGTTCTAGTTCATTTTGATTTCTTATTAAATTCTCTACTATTGGGATATCCTCCGTTACTAACATATCCTTTAATAATGCACAAGCTGGGCCTTTTTTAAGGACTTCCTCCACAAACGATGGGATCTGTATATCTTCCATTATCGTTATTACATCCTCCAGTTTGAAATTAGCAACTGTCGTTCTTTTTATTTGTTTCCTGAATACCCACTTTAATTTTTTGATATATTTCTTTCTGAGGCTTTCCTTCAGTGTAGCCATCCTTACAGTGCCGTAATTAATGGCTGTGGTTAATCCTGCTTGTTCGCATTTAGCTCTATACTCTTCGAATAGCAGTCTTAGTCTGTAAAAGTTCCTTTTCACATCGTTATAGCTGATTTTAAACATATTTATTTCTATGCAACACTGCTTTCGATTTTATTGGCAATCTAATTCTAAAAATAGACATCAGGAGTACTCCGTTTAACTTACACTCCTTCAGAAATAATAATGTTTCTTCCGCTTTAACTTTTTTTATTCCCGATCTAAGAAAATCTTTTCTGATCTGATTTAATTGCTGCTAGCTCAGCTCCATTCCAAATGTAAATTCCTTTTTAACAACTGCTATACCTTCTTTAGTCTTACATATACTACATACTAGCACTTTATGCAGTTTCGGTTATATATGCATTTATTACATTAAGAACTCAGAGTATAAACACTTTCGGTGCTATTTCGCACCCTCCTCAGGTACAATGTTCTATTGTAACAACTTCTTTTAAAAAACGTATTCTTAGAACGTACACATTTCCTTTCTAACATTTAAAAACACAAAAGTAATAAATGCATATATAACCGAAATTGCATAGAGTGCTAGTATGTAGTATATGTAAGACTAAAGAAGGTATAGCAGTTGTTAAAAAGGAATTTACATTTTCCATTTAAGTCGAACCTGCATTGTTTTAAATAGAGGACAAGTGTTTATCTTCAGATTTTATCATTTTTTGCCTAAATTTCAATGAAAACAAAACAATAAATGAACGATTAACAAATAAATATTCCGTGCCCACATTGATGTACTAAAACATAATAATAATAATAATAATCTCTATAATGGATCGAAGAATAGACATTGAACTTTATTTTATGTAATCAATTAAACCAAAAAGTGAAGTGAAATGATTTATGTTTATAGTTAATGTTGCCAATTCCAGTTTACGGAAAATCACGAAGTACTGGAGCAATAGTAAGAATATTATATCAAAAATTTTTTTAATTTTTTTCAATAAAGGCAATTATAAAGTCGCTAAATCACTAGATCAACATTTTAAATTATATATTTCGTCATAAAAAAATGTTAAAAATCACCAGATCTGGCAACAGTAACGCCACGCCATTTGTAAAGGCGAGCCGTGCAGTGAAACCACCTAAAGGCTCCATGAAGTTTTGAAAAGCAGTCATATTTCTCTGTATGAATTTATTAAATCAAAAACTTACATCGATCTAATATTTATTAATTAAAAAACATATACAAATCAGATTTTTCCACTTAAGTCGAATGTGATTATTTTAAGTGGAGAACAAGTGTTTTGTCTTCGTATTTTCTCATTTTTTGTCTAAATTTTGGTGAAAACGAAACAATAAACGAACGATAATTTTAATATGAATGGTTCAGTTCCATAAATTTTGATAACATTAAATGCTTCATAACAATCTCAAATTTTACTATGTAACTGCTTAAACTCTTAAATAACTACAATAATTCAGCACTATCTTGCAGTAAAAACACTATCTTGTTTTTTACTGCAAGATAGTGCTGAATTATTGTAGCTTCATAACAATATCTGCGATTACATTAAGCGGCTTCTTCTGTACCTACTGTACTGTACTTAGTTTAGCTTCTTATTTTTGATACTGTAAACATTTTTGACCATTTAATTCATCATGTCTGTTAAAACTGAATAGATTAAATATATATTTCAAGTTTTATGATTTATATTATTTACTTTAATTTAATTTTATTAAAACATAATAAAAATTAATAAATATTTGAAAATTTAATAATTATTTTTGATGACAACCAAAATTTTGATTATTGTAAACGGAGTTTTCATAATGCATTTTAATATGGATGATTCGGAACCACAAGTTTTGATAACATTAAACGTTTGATAACAATATCTGCGATTACAATAAGCGGAACTACTGTATAATTTATATGTTTATTTTTTGAATTTCTGTTTACTATTATTTGTTTTGTACTTTTATTTTTATGTAAGCATTTTTATAGGTAATAGAAAGAATAAAATGCTTTATGAACTAAAAGCTATATTATTTTATAAATGATTGGAACAGATCCAATTGGATTTGTATCAAAATAATTGATTCATTATATGGCTTTTTGCTTTACGGCCAACTTTTCAGGAACGTATCTAGGCCATAAAGCGAGGTATGGGTGTAGTTGTTTATTGAAATGACGGGTATTTATTTCGCTGCCTGAAATTAATGTTTGAATATACATGTGGCGTGATACTTTCGACATGGTCGTTATGAAAAGTGCAACTCATATACCACGTAGTACTTCCCGATCGTGTTGTGAAAAACATATTTGCTGGTGAAGTTTTGCAAGTGTTTTTCTTCTTTTAGGGAGGGGGATTGGCGATCAGAAATTTTTTCTGGTCACTGGATTTTTGAAATTATTTCGACCACTGTATATATCAAAACTGCACTAATCAAATAAAAAACTAATGGGAATAATTATAATGAATCCTGCAAAATATCAAAATTATAAGCATGTATTTTTTCCTCTCTCAAAACATATCTATACTGCATTACATGTACTTTAAATCATTGAGGAATATTCCTCAATGATTGAGGAATATATGTATTGAGGAATCATTGAGGAATATATGTATTGGTATTTAAAAATTTATAGCAAGAATTAAAATTTATTTTTTTAACAAAAAAAGAAAATTTATTTTTTTACAAAATTGCATAAATTTTGTAAAAAATAATTTCGTGTCCATAGACATCAAGTACTGGAGAGAAACTGAAGGCAATTTTGGCTATATAATATTGTAATGGCTATTATTAGGTAGTTGCCATCATATATAATAATGGAATAAGCGTGTGGAGTCCATATTTCTGCACATGTGCAAACACCCAATACCATAAGTGCCGCCCGTGCCCCCATTACTATTTTCTCTCGCTTCGAATCTTTAATCGCCTCTTTTAGAAAACTAAATCCAACTCATTATAAATCTTGTGTTTAATCATCATAGTTTACTTCCCATTTATGTTTGTATACTTCTTTAGGTTATTTGACTTCAATTTATACCTTCTTCGATCGAAAAATATTGCCTGTTCCCAGGCTCGAAAGTTCAGTTCAGAACACCAAGGCTATGTAAACTTTGTATTTAAATAATATTTAATTTATTTCAAATTTTAAATATTTCAAAAATTATAATAACTAATAATTTATTTCAGAAATTATTATTTTCATTTTAAGATAATAATTATAACTATTGCCTACATTGGTCCACAAGGGACGGCACCATCTTAATTTAAGTCTATAAGAACCAGTGCTTTGGCAAGTATGCATGCCAAGGCACTGGTTCCATATTAACAGAATCATACCTCCATATTAACAGAAAAAGTGCACATGCTTTATAATATTTTCAATTTTTATTATGGATGATAGACTATGGCTGCATTCAAGGGTTCAACAGCAAAAAGAATATAACAATCATCATATGAAATAAAGGAATAAGTGTGTGAAGTCAATGTTTCTGTGCATATGCAAACTCTCATGACCGGAAGTTCCACTGTTACTATTGCCTCTCACTTCGAATCTTTAAAAAAAACTAATCTTGATATTCTTGAAAAAATAAAATATCAAACATTTTCAATAAATTGGGTTTATGTTTTAAAAATTCATAAAACTATGCATATTGTGTCAAAGTTGCATTTGAAATGAATACATGCTTCCAATGCAATGGCATTTAATTGGATTTTCTCAATGGTACACACATTTAATAACAACAAACTAACAGGGGATAAACCATTTTACGAATTAACCAAATTAAACAAGCCAAATATTCCGAAATTCTACATTTTTTACTGTATGAAATATAATAAAGATTGATTTTTCATTGTTATACAAATAAATTCTCTTGCTTTAATACTGTGTTTATCCTATATACTTTGGAAATAACATCAAGGATAGATACAGAATTTGTAATCAGTGACAACCTTCGGATAGACCCCCAGCCGCATGGATTTTTGCCCTCCAATATTCTTAAGGTTTTAATGAAAAACCTTTTTTTTATTATTTGTTATATTATTTTTCTTCATTAATCTTTCGTTTTTTGTTTATAGTATATAATTATAATACGTTTACGTCTTTAGAACATTTTCGCGTGTTTACAGTTTAAATGAGTTCGATTGTAATCACAGATTAATTGATTATTATATTACAATCTACAGATCAATTAATCTGTGGATTGTAATATAATAATTTCGTTGAAGATGGTTAATGTAATAACCGAAAGTACTACGAATAAAATGTTTTTAATTTATGACCAATTCCTTAATGTGCTGTGTTCGGTAGTTTTAAATTCTCTCGATTATTTTTAAAATTAACCTCCAAAAAGTTTTCTTTAATCAAAAAATAACCAGACAAATTTTTGCAAAATAATTAACATATTTGAAAACATATGCTGATCCATTGTTGTGCTCAATTCACCCCTGCCAAGCATCAATGTCTTTTTACAGTTATAGAAGTTATTTTATCATTTATATGATTAGACTAGTATAATTAGCTATTTGACAAAGATAAGTGAACCATATCGCTTTAAATGATGCAAATATTTAAAGCTGTATGATTGCTGTATCCTTTTTTTACAATGAATGATACCATTTTCCAGTCTGTTGATTACTAAGTACAGATAGGCCTCGATTAGTGCGACTTATAAAATTGATATCGTTTTTCAGTTAGTGCGCTTCCTGTAGTTGTGGCTGAGATTGGGGATTATTCTTATAACAGAGTTTTTCAATAAAGCCCATAGATAATAATCTGGAGATATGAGACTGGACAAACGTGGCGGCCATATGCCTTTTCTAAATACACTGTATACCTTTATTATTCTTATTTATTACTATAGCACGTCAGGTGCACAGTGACCTTTGGCTCATCCTATATATACAGTATACAGTATTCACATCGGCTGGCTTGTCGCATAGAAGTAAAGATCGGGCCTGACGTATCTGCATTGCAGGAGGACGCCACTACACATTGCTGCGCTGGTCCAAGAGTTTTTGGTGCCCTAGGCAGATTACAAATTTGGCTCCCAAAATAGAAAAACAAAATAAAATACGTGGCCTTATCAGTAGTATAATACACTATCAAATAGTCTTCAACTTTTGGCGCTCTAGGCGGGTGCTTAGTCTTCTTATAGCTAGGGCCGGCCCTACAAGATGGGCGCTGATTCGAAATGTTAGTATAAAGCCTTATAAATAAATAAATTACCAATTCAGCTATGCAGGCGGGCGACGTTCAGCTTAGCGCCGGTTCTGCATGTATATTTATTTATAGAGAGTATTATTTGATTTATTACAGTTTTCGATAAATCAAAGTTATAACAACAGAAATATTCTCAATATCTGTGTAATCCACTCTAAAAAATTCTACTCCTATATCTCCAGATTTTTCCAGATTATTAGGGCCGGCTCGTTGAACCATTCTTCACTTGAGTCCACCACAAGTCATCCACAATGGAAGAGGGCACCTGTGGTGGTTCTAAAAATGGCCTCTGCTAAAATTTATCCCGTGTGATTCGGTGTATTTAATTCAAAGCGAACTTAACCAACCAGAGAAATTATTCTATACAGTATATTTAATAGTTGCATTAAATATAAAACATTATTTTTTATTACATAATTCGTTTCTCTTGATTACAAAAAGCCTTTAAAAAATTTTGTAGACAATGATCCAAAAATAACATTCTTTCATTAATATATTAATATATACTGTACAACATATATATATATATATAACAGAAACTCCTTATAAAATGGTGGCTGAAGTCAAAATATTACATTGCGAATATAAGGAGTTCTCATTAAAAAATATATATATAACAGAAACTCTTTATAAAATGGTGGCTGAAGTCAAAATATTACATTGCGAATATAAGGAGTTCTCATTAAAAAATTCTGATATATTTTTGGCATTCAAACTTCGCGCATGTGCTCAATTTGTTAAGAATTATGAGCGATAATTGCACAATTGAATTCTAAGGAAATGAACATACGAAAAATTATTAAAATTATTTGTAATTTTATTTGTTTTTGTGATTATTTTTTCTTCTTCAAAATTTAAGGGAGATAATAAATATAAGGTTTTTGCTTCCTTTGGTGATTACATTGTTATTTGCATCTAATATTTTTAAATTAAGCAATGCTTGAAACGGGTTAGATCTATTAGTCATCCAAGATAGAATATATGCGCCTCTATTGGTGAAGTCATGTGCTTCGTGAATTCAAGTTCTCTAATAGAAATTTAAAATAGTAATAATTAAATAAATTAATTAAAAAACATTCATCATTTAGAAATCACCGAGTTAGTTTAGGTTAAGTTTGAGAACGAATAAAATCGAATAAATATTATTGCATAAGATAAAAGAATAATGCGCCTCTATCGGCGAAGTTATATACTACAATGTATTTTTGTTATCGATGATTTTTATCCATGGATGTATAATATCCTAGTGGGTTGATAATATTCATGATTTTTGCATTGGATTTTTGATCATGATGTATAATTTTTGTTAGAATGATTATAATAAACGTTGCCAATTTAGATCCTATATAACTAATAAAAGACTATACGTTAAATGAATATAATTCTTAACACTTATTATAATGAATATAAAGGGAGAAAATAATCTAATAAAATAATAACAAACTAACTACAGAAAAAGTATTTAAATTTAATTTAAATACAGCATTATTTGATTTTGCTTTTTATCACAGTTCTACATATTTTATAGTTTATTTTTTTCTTTTTTTTGAATATTTTCCCCATTTCTACAAAACCTTAAACCTAGAAAGTAGATTTACGGTCAACGAAAGCAATGATATTAATTTAAAAAATGTAACTTATTCAAACGTTTAAAAAATGTAGTTTTTCCATGTCTAAATGCTTTTTTAGAAGTTTGTTTAGGTTATTTTTTTATTGTTACTTGGCAACTCTGATTATAATACAGTATTAGTAATCATCTTATAAAAGTACAGAATATTGGATAAAAATCAATGCGATTCAATCGCGTTATAATGAATCACATACAGTATTGTACTGTATTTACATATAAGTAAAATCCCTAGATATATAGAGTACTGCATTCTGCCGCCATTTTATATCCTCCTGCCAATCGATAATCACGGATAACTTTATGGAAAGTATATCATAATACTATATTTCTTTTCTAATTTATAAATACCGCAGTTGCTTACCTGACAAACGAATATCATATTTGGAAAAGTTTTCCTACTAATATTTTGCAACGACTTTTTTTTATCTCTAATTTCTTTTACCTTGCAACAAAGGAAAGAATCTATGAATATTTTCTGTTCGATCAGAACAATTTACAGCACTATAACAAGGCATGTTCTTAAAAAATAACCAGAATGCCTATGAACGCAATGATAACTCCCTATCTAACTGGATATAAAATGACCGTTTTGGCGGCATCTCGTGGCGCAAAGAATGCAGTACTCACTATATATCTAGGGACTCTAAATATAACGAATTCATCCCGCCATCTATTGACAGAGTTGCTACTTATGAAATTTTATAGAGAAAATAGTTTAACTCGGTCTATTTATTCTATGAAATCTTACTAGTTTTTACACATTTAGGAAACATTTTTATTTCATCATAGGAAAAGTTTTTAAAAATTCCTTAGTACTGAATTTCAAAAAAAAAATTTTCATTTATTTCGAAATTTCGATTTTATATAAAATCTTGTTGTTATATTTGGAATTAAGTTTGCTTAGAATTATTGTATTTGTAGATAGTACAAAATTGCTTCTAATCACATTAATCAACATTTTATAAATGTAAAATTAATATAAAAAATAAATATTGAAATAAAAAACAAAAAGATAAAATTCATAGATAGCAGGATAGAATTAATAGGCATAACTTCCACTTTCTGTTCGTGTAGTGGCTATCCTGATAATGGCGGATCACAAAATAATACAGTATACATGTATATATATATATAAATTATCCAGAAGTTGTCAAAATATCAAGACATGAATACTTAAAATATTTGTGGAATACAAATGCCTACAGTATTTATATAAAGCATTTCAATGCATCTACAACTACTTATCAAATGTCAAATAATCACATTCACACATAAAATATTTGTGGAATACAAATGCCTACAGTTTTTATATAAAGCATTTCAATGCATCTACAACTACTTATCAAATGTCAAATAATCACATTCATGTATACCAGCGGTTCTCAGTGTGAGAGATGACTGGTGATTAGGGCCGGTTCAACATACAATCGAGCAGAGCGCCCGCTCAGAGTGCCGATATTTAGGGGGCGCCAAAGGGCTGATGCATTTTGTGTTGTGGTATTATTATTATTATTGTAGTAAGACAATTATTTTTACACAATTTAAATGGTAAGGGTCCCCCTCAAGTCATCAGTTTTGACACTCAAAACTGTGGATTTGAGAGGGCGCAACAAAAATTTTCGCTCGGAGCGCTGAAAGCTCTAGAGTCGGTACTGATGATCAATGCTGCTGGTATACAAGTTGCTATTTATATTATATTTATATTACAAGTTATAAATAAAATTTCAATATCATTAACAATATTTTTGTTAGTGACAACAAACAATATTTGTTGTTTTTGTTGGTGACACTGAAATTTTTGAATTTTGTCGGTACAGTACTGCATTTTAATTAAATTTTCTTTCAGTCTTTTGATACTCCGGATGGCTGCGTGGTAAAGTATTCTGTTTACTATGTTCCAGTATCAATTCGAGGTTTTCCATCTCCAGTTTTTCAGGTGAGGTCCGAGTCCAAGCTTATTCCGTTGAAAACATCCTTCAATCTTCCGGTTGACCCCATTATAGGTGTTTACTGTAAAAATGGTCGCAGCCAGATACAAAATATCCAAAATGTGATAATTGAATGGGTGATTAGATCTTGGTTAAAAGGCCGAGAAACGATCACTCTAACTATTAGAATATTGCTTTCTATAGTTAGTATTCATTGATGTATGTAGATAACATGGTGGGTGCGCAAACCAAGAAAAATTTTCGATTCAAGACAATATATCCATGTTCAAGACACTCAGGTTCTGCGCGTTTAAAACTATGACGAATAAAACCTCTTATTTTATTAATTTCTTTCGTATTTTAAATCAAATAGATTATACAAATATTAATAAAAGTAATGATTTATAATTTTGATGATTTTATTTAGTAAACAAATCGTTAAAGATAAAAAATGAACAGCCATCAGTGCATCCTCCATCTTGAATATATATGGACACTAGATGGTGCTGTAAAGTTCTGTCGACTTGTTTATATATGCCCACCGTCCGACCCGCATGTCGTAAAAGGCGACTAAAGGGATCACCTCGTACCATTCGGTGGTTGTCTCGTCCGTCAATAGGGTCTCACTCGAGGGTCCCTAGATTTTTAATGGATTCCCAGCACACTGGAATCCGTAGGAATGAGAGGGCCGATTCCTTGGCAAAGAAAGATGCGAGATCGCTTCACCCGTTCAGGTTTGGGAAAGTCCCAAACACTTTTATTAAAGGGGTTATTTGGCAAACCATTCTTGATTTGTGGCAGCAAGATTGGAATAATGCAATCACTGGTAGGAATGCTTTTTCTTTTTTACCGTCTATTAAGAACAGGTTAAACAACAAAAATTTTTCTCCAAATTTTCATTTGTCTCAAATTATCACGCGTCATGGAAAATTCAATACTTATCTTTATAGATTTAAATTAAAAGACAGCGATAACTGTAACTGTTCCCAAGGGTCTCCTCAGGATGTTAACTATTTAATCTTTGATTGTTTGAACTTTACGATACTTTGAGAAATAAAGTACTTTACTAATCTTTGAGAAAGGCAAGCTATGTTAAATGGTTACAACTGAAGGCCGGATTGGCCGCGTGGAAACGTTTCGGCCTTCCACTCTGGAGGACCCGGGTTCGAGTCTCGGGTCCCATCCCTTGAAATATTTATCATGGGGTCCGGGCCCGGCCCGTCGATCCCCGTCCTCCACAATCCGGCTGACCCCTCCGCAGGGGTGGGCAGCCTGTGGAAGGGCTTGTATCGCCATGTCACTTAGTATTCTCCCTGAATGGAAAGTGGCGTCATCTGTTAACAAAAAAATGGTTACAACTGGCCTTGTGATCATTATTTTATCAGTAATCAACTAATGTTTAAGGCATTTATTAAATTCTTAAGAGGTTCTAAGGCATTAGATCCAGTTTTTTAATTCTTTTTTGTATCTGGGACACTCAAATCAAATTTAAATAATTGTATCATGATAATTTTATGTTTGTTGTTACATTGGGTGTTTTCTAGCACACGTAACACCCTTTTTTATCGGAAACACGATGAGATAGGAAGTAGGGGAAAAATTTTTGATTACCAAAGTATATCTGAACACGATAAAAATTTTGTGGGCCCATCGGAAGTAGGGGCACAAGGGGTCAATTATGAAATCTCCAATAGAAACCAATGCCGATTTTGGTGTAATTGGATAGAACTATGAAAAGAAAACAACTTTTGTTTTGAAAGTTTTTTAATATCACTTACGGATTGTGAGATATCACAAAAAAAAGATGCCGCCGCATGTACCGCCGATTGGGATATTCAAGCAATAATAAAAGGAAGAATCTAACAGAGGCCATCTGTGTACATCCATAGCGCTCATAAAGGGCTGAAACAAGTCCAGAAACCTTGTTCTGGTGCTCATAAAGGGCTGAAACAAATCCAGAAACCCTTGTTCTTGAGTATGGCTCATGCTGAATTTTGGTGGCGAAAGACTTGTCACACCTGCGGTTCGAGTGCTCTTACCGAGCACCAGAATTCGCCTTAAATCTGCGTAATACTGTTCTTTGCTACTTCAATAACGTTTGGCAATGTACAACAGACGCCCTCTCTCTGATTTTTATTCTTCTTACTGCTTGAATAGCCCAATCAGCGATACAAGCAGCGGCATCTTTTTTTTGTGATATCTCACAATCCGTAACTGATATTAAAAATCTTTCAAAACAAAAGTTGTTTTTTTTTCACAGTTCTATCCAATTATGCCAAAATAGGCATTGGTTTCCATTGGAGATTTCATAGTTGACCCCTTGTGTTCCTACTTTTGATGGACCCACAAAATTTTTATCGTGTCCATTCGATTCTTCAGATTACTTTGGTAATCAAATTTTTTTTCCCTATTTCCTATCTCATCGCGTTTCCGAGAAAAAAGAGTGGTACGGGTGCTAGAAAGCACTCTGTATATAAATTTCAAATTATGAAGAATATAAATTTATTCCATCTGTATATGTATTCATCGGATATACAATAAATACATAATACCTAAATATATCCCATCAAAAACATCTCATATGTAAAAAAATAAGCCAAGTACAGTATTACCGAAACAGGATATTTGTGAAAATTTAAATCGGTTATTTTGGTTGTTGTTGTTATTATTATTTTCTTAAATCGTCAAACAAGTAGTTGCATCTAAATTGCGACAAATTTAGATGCAACTACTTGTTTGACGATTTAAGAAAATAATAATAACAACAACAACCAAAATAACCGATCTAAATTTTCACAAATATCCTGTTTCGGTAATACTGTACTTGGCTTATTTTTTTACATATGAGATGTTTTTGATGGGATATCATTTATTTTTTAGATGAAAACATGTTTCTGAGCGAAAATTATAACAATAATATTTAATACATCATTATATACTCTATTTTTATTTTGATCGAATTGACGATTTTAACAGAAATTTACTAAAATAATAAACAAACATAAAATATATGAAATTAGGTCGAAATCGGTTGAATAATATGACCATAAAAGAGTTCGTGATGAAAAGACCCTTACTTTATTCTTCTTAGCCCTATTGGGCTATATTTTTCACCATGGCTTAATTAACATAATTAATATTTACATCTCAGATTTCTTCGAAATCGGTCAAACGATGTGACCTATAAAACCACATCTAGACAAGAAAATCATCGTCTTCTACACCTTTTAATTTTAGCCCAATTGGGCCAAAATTTTTAGATGATTTTAAGTGAACTACGCTATGCCTATATTCTGAATTTGGTCAAAATCGGTTAAGCAATGCGATATGTAAAGCCATTTATAGAAATCGGATCCCCCTTTCCCCCCTTTGTTTTGACCCGATTGTGCTCAAATTTTCAGGGGACCTCAAGGAAACTAAGAAACACCTGTATTCCAAATTTCATCAATATCGGTTAAACTATGCGACCTGTAGAGGTGTCTGCATAGGAGGAGAAGAAGGAGAAGAAGAAAAATGACGCTTTTTTGTCGATTTTTGCAATTTTTAAACCGCTTTAATTCTATTATTAATTGGATATGAAACTTCAAATTTAGCAGTCTATGTCCTATTGAATACTTTTCTCAAATATAATTGTCAGATTAATAATATTTAACTTAGGACCAAAGTAACAGCGAGTTGAATTTTGGCTGTAATGACTCCGGTAATAATAGTCAGTCAGTGACTACTGTGCATGGCTTAGAGTCACTGCCGTGCCTCTTGATAAAAACCAAAAATAATTAAATCCTTGTTTTAATTTAAAAAATAACAGTACCAGTTCGGTTTAATAGATGGCAGCATATGTTTATAATTGAAAATATATTTATCGTTTAAAAAATGCAATTTTCATTAAAATTATAAAAATTATTTCATAAAATTTTATTGCATTTAGTAAAATAATTTGACACTTTTCAGAAACTTGAGATTCATTTAGAAATTATAGAGAAGTTATTACTAATGTTTATTTACACCATCGAATTTAGAGAAGAGTTGTTTTATATCATCAGAATGTATGGGGATCACGCCATATTTTAATTAATTCAAATCCAATGTGACATTTGCAAGTTTTAGTATTGCCTGAAGGGGTTACGCCATATTTTAATTAATTCAAATCCAATGTGACATTTGCAAGTTTTAGTATTGCCTGAGAAATATATCTCGAATTTAAAAATTATTTGAAAGAAGCTGATTATTGTTGTTATTTATTAGAAATAAATTGCATAGTTCACAACCAGATTATATGGAAATATTATATTTAATTATATTTTTTTTCCCTTCTCTTCCTTCTCAATATAAATTTAAATTTTGTATTGTCGCGTTTCTGTGGCTGTCAGGGTTTACCTGACGGAAACTGTTAATTTTTCCCAAGTGTCGAGTATTGTTTTTTTTCTTTTCTTTTCTTTCGCATTTGGCACTGTCGCGTTCATGTGTATTGTCGGAGTTTTCACTATAGAAACTGTTAATTGTTCCCAAGTGTCGAGTATTGTTTTTTTTCTTTTCTTTCGCATTTGGCACTGTCGCGTTCATGTGTATTGTCGGAGTTTTCACTATATATTATAAATATTAACGTTATCTGTCGGGTCCTTCCAAGTGAAGATTTTTTTGAACATTTATTATTGATTTGTATTTTTTAATGTATAAATTGTACTGAACGCGCTACTAAGTGAGGCAGGTCACTACTTTTCACTAGTGACCTGCCTCACTTTCTTCTGGTAGGAACCTTTCAACATTTTCTTACTAATACTACTTTTCACTAGTGACCTGCCTCACTTTCTTCTGGTAGGAACCTTTCAACATTTCTTATCCTAATAACCTCATCCTTCATCCTTCTCGAGGCTAAACCACAGAGTACAGCCCACTACCCTCTTTATTAAATAAATAAATAAATAAATAAATAAATACGGAACCGGAACTGCTGGCGGTGCCCGAATCCGTCACTAGGGTCTGCAATGGGATCCCATACCATACGGACACCGGAGCGCCCGGTGGGCACGCCCGCCTCGAACCATATTTTCGTCCCAACTTCGTCTTCGGAGGAAAAAGCCCAAAGTAGAACTTCCATATTACTCGCATGAATATATATATATATATAAACTGAAAGTAACTTGAAACATAACTTATGGTCGTTTCAGTTAATGTTATCAGTTTCAGTTTTAAAGTGTAGTGGAGCCCAGGCCTTATCCCGACACTTGGATTTGGCATCACAATTTATACTTGTTTGTATAGAATCCTATAGATGCTCCACTCCGTTTTCTATTAACGTTCACTTTCTATTTACAGTTGAAGTGGGACATTCCAGCTCGAAATCACTTCTGCATCTATAAGTTTCTTTTAAGATCCTGTAAGTTAGCATGGACTTTGTTTTATACCTTACACAAAGTCGACGTAATTTATCATCAAATATTCAAAACAAAAAAAAGCTATATATTGAACTACATTATAGCCTTTACAAAAAATCAACTTTGGAAAAAAAACATCCAAAATTCTCCGATTAAAAAGCTATATATTGAACTATATTATAGCCTTTACAAAAAATCAACTTTGGAAAAAAAACATCCAAAATTCTCCGATTAAAAAAAATTATTCTCCAACTCGGATTAACTTATTGTAAGAATCAAACGAAACAATTACTACCTAGCATTACTGCATTTTAACTTACATATACATTCATTTTAATGGTGTTTAAGGATAAATTATCGGTTTTATATAAAAATTATAAAAGTTTCATAAAATTTTATATTTAAATAGGCGTAAGTTATGATTTGAAATTATATTTCATAAAAAAGCAACGTTAAATAATTCATAAAGACGGTTTTCTAACATTTTTATTGTTACTGCATGACTTTAATGTATGTTGCCATCTATTGACAATGAAAATAATTATTTTTTTTTTTACGCGAAAGTATGGAGGTTCTAGCTGGGGCTTTTTCCTCCGGATACGAGGGTTGGTGCCAGGATTGGTTCGAGGCGGGCGTGCCAATGTCCGTATGGGGTCCCATCGCAGACCCTAGTGACGGATTTGAGCACCGCCAGCAGGGATCCGCGAGTGAGACCCCAGGGACGGATGCGACAACCACCTAATAGTACGAGGTGACCCCTTTAGTCGCCTTTTACGACACGCGGGGTCAGACAGTGGGTATATTCTAACCCCATACCCACAGGGGTAATTATTTATATTTACAAGTTTATTCATTTAAAAATTAACGAATAAATTTAAATACTTACATCAATTTATATCTATTTTTAAAAATACTTTATTCGTAACATTTTGTAATAATAAATTGTTATAATTTATTTTTATCAGCAGAAATTTAATAATATCATTTTATTCTAATGAATAAAAATCTTTGTTAATTTTATTTAATTTTATATTATAAATTATAAACATCATCCTATTTAACATTTATTAAATTTTAACAGGACAGAGGAACTGCGGGAATTGGTCAGGAATAGGAAGACATGGAGGGACATGACCAATAGAATAGCCAAGAATCAGACACGATTGAATGGCTACAACTGACTGACTGATTCTTACATCTGTTTTATAAGAGGATTGAAGACTGCAATTGATGAAATGCATTTCCTTCTGATTGTACATGTGTTTTTATTGTCAAATACAGTTGTTTAATCATTAATTTACTAGCAGTTCTTAATCTCCACTTTTCAATTGAAGCAACAAATGTTTTTTTAAAAAACACCTATTAATATATAAGGTTTTTCTCAGCTTTGCCATAATATTCAATTATTATGAAAATCGATAATTAACATATATATAAGTGTTATATAATTAATAAAAAATAAACAATCATGTTTAATCATGTTAATATTCTGAATAAATTATTTCCCTTTAACACACATACAAGTACAGGTAGTAGGATGAAAACATTAATTATACTGTAATCTAAAGGCATATATACCAGAAAAAGTACTTTTGACCTCAGATTCTCTTCAGTTCACAAATATAGAAAAAATCAAAGTACAATTCTTAGAATAGAACACTTAATTCAAAAAGCATTTTTAGAAACTATATTGGAGGATGTGCAATACTCTGTTTTAAATAATATTTTGTAAATAATATTTAATTTTAAAGTCCAAACAAGCATATTAAACCTTAAAAGAAAATTATAGATGTAGGAGCACACTTTCAAGCTGGACTGCTCTCTTCAACTGCAATGAAAGAGTCTGCAAAGAAAACTTTTTCTTTGCAACTGAAGAGGGGCAGTCCAGCCCAAAAGTGTTCCTGCATCTATAATTTTCTTTTAAGGTCTAATGAACTAGTTTTGACTTTATATTAATTTAGAACCTTGTTAATTTAGTCTATACATTTTTTTCAGACACCACTGCCATGAAATTGTGATATTTATTGACACATCATCATTCATCACAAATATATGTTGTCTTCATTCCTGCATAATTAGAGCTTCAACAGTGAGTTACTTCTCTCATGTTAGACACGTCTTATTACCTTTGCTTGATCCCATTTGATGTAAACCTCATAAAAACATTTGGCTAAAATAGTGTTAAGGTCCATTTAAGGATATGAGTAACTTTATAGCCTTAAGCAAGATATAAGATTAACGAGATATATAAGGTTAATATAATTAATCTTATATATATCTCATTAACCTTTTTATATTAGCCTTAAAATTTTATGTATCTATACATAAAAATAAAGTGTTAATTCATTTTTAAAAAATATGTGAATTGTTTAATTGAGTGTTAAGGAATTACATGTTATTCCTTCACATTCAATTATAATTATATACAAATATTAATTTTGATTTATGCAGTTTTCATTACACAGTATCTTTGCAGAACCAATCTACTATGTAAATTGAGTATTAGATGTTAGGACTTTAGTCACTCAATACAATCAGTAAAAGTTATAGCTATAAATACCAAATACTATTGCAATCTTTAACATTCTGTTTTCAGAGAGAGAGGAATGCTAGATTTTACTTTTTCTTATATTTGTAGGGTGCATAATTTCAAATTTTTACTTAATCTAGGATATTTCAGTCTCATGGTTCAACTAAATTCATGGCTAATTTTTTGATAAAAAAAAAATAAACGTATTCTATAAGTTCTATATTTTTAAAATTCATAATGGAATAAATGTCTTCACTGTGTTATTCTTTACCCTATAAAAAATTAGAGAGAGTAAACTTTTGCTTATAATTTAACAATATCATAATTCTTCATAGAGTTATAATAATGAAAATTATTTTTAGAAAAAAATAATGGATGCAATAATCATTAGGTTATGTGGAAACTCTTAAGATGCCAATTATACTTACAGTGATGACAATGGAGACCAGAAGACTATGAAGATGATCAACTTCTTAAAACATTTCTATTAAACATATCTATGCAAAAATGGTATTGTAATTCCATTGTAGTCTTCTTCAGTGTCATCACTTAATCTCCATAAAACCTAAAATTATTCTCTTTTTAATTTATAAAAAATTAAAATTCCCTTTGCTGTTCAATGCATCTTTTTGGCTGATGATTTTGCATAGATATTTGAATTAGACTTCATTTCAGCATTCTTTTTGTGATATTCTGAGATTTTTCCAAGAATCAAAAATTGTCAAATCTGCGTTTTTTCTGAAATACTACATACCTCTTTATAAAAGGATGTTTATAAAGAAGAATATTTATTAGAGAATTAAGAATCACTACCACCAGCATCTGATTAAAAATGATTAGCAATTCCAATGTGTTAAAAAATTATATAATAAAGTACATAACATCTCTGAAAAAAATACAATTTAATTTTTAGTTCTTTTAGCAACTCTTCTTTATTAAATCCTTTCAAATGATACCATTTTCACTCTAATATTTCTATAATCTTAATGCCAGAGTGAAATTTGCCAACAAATACTGATTGAAATTTTAACTAAGAGTTAGTCTTGAGATGAGAATAGTCTTTAATAAGGATTATTTCTTTGAAAAGACTAAGTAGAATGACTAATATTAATAGTAAACAATATATAAAGAAGATTGCAATACAAGATTATATACAGGAATACCTCGATTATCGTGGTTATTGTTGCCATGGAAAATACCGCAATAATCGAATCTGCGATAATCGGGATAAATAATGCATGTAAAATGGGTGATCGCAATAATTGAATCCGCGATAATCGGGATAAATAATAAGTGTAAAATAGGTGATCATTGCCAAGGATTTTTCAAATATATTAATTGATAAATGATGCATGTAAAATGGGTGATCATTGCCAAGGATTTTTCAAATCTATTAATTAATTTTACATACGAGGTACAAAAAAAAACGTGCCAATCTTCTAAGCTGATTACTCTACGTTTCTTCTTGATAGCTGTTGACTTGATATCATCCTTGCTTCTTTAGAATTCATTGTAGGGATAAATAAGAAAAGAAATAAAATTCACATGCAGTGCCGACTTTAGAGATCCCGGCACCTGATGCAGCTTTCTTGTAATATCTATTCAGCAATGTACAGTATTGCTGAGTAACAATTTTGAGAAAATGATAATTTTGGTGCTCCTGATGCTGTGCATCATCTGCTTACCGGGTTAAGCCGGCCCTGTCCACGTGTACTTCAGGTAAAGGCGGACAGTTACTGATGAGTGGTGAGCAAGTGCCATCGGATAAAAATGAAGTGCTAAAGAGAGTTACTTGGAGAACAAATGTAATTCTGGTTGCTCATATAATGGGCTATATCTCGAAGCCGCAATAATTCGAGTTTGAGCACAATAATTGAATTTTGGTATCAAATTATAAACCGCAATAAATTGAAAATCGCAATAATCGAAACCGTGATAATTGAGGTATTCCTGTATATAATTCAGATTATTAGAGTAGAACCATGTCCTATTTATGCCAGTTCAGAACTGAAAAAAATTCAACCAGAAATATGATTTTAATATATTTTATTTTCATACTTATATATTTACAGACATCACTATGGGGCTTGCAATTTGATTGAAGAAGCAGGTTTCAAACATGCTATAAAAACACTGTGTGCAGATAGAGCATATGATAGACATAAGCTTTATAAATTATGTAAGGAATATGATAAAAAGATTCATTGTTTTATTAATTAACAACAATACACTTCTTAATTGTAATACAGATCTTTCCTATTATCTGTCCATCACTATTTGCTGAGTTTGATTGGTATTTAAAATGACACTTTAGATAGCAAATATATTTTTATTCCATTTTTAATACATTTTGAAACTGTTTAAGAAATATATGAAAAAAATTTTACACAGTATAAGAAAAACAAATTAGACAGTAATCTCATTCTGGGAGCCAATATGCTACAATCTCTTCAAGAATTTTTAGAAATGAATTGTCATCACTGTTCAACCTTTTCTGTCATACAAATTCATAGGTATAAATTCAATATGCTCTTATGAGTGTCCCAACAGGTTTTGTTCTTAAATTTCACCTTTCTCCACACGAATTCCACTGAATGTGTGCACCTGTATTCGGATTTACAAAGTTCAGTGAATGGGTGCATTCCAAACCTCAACAAATTAATCAATGATGAGTAAAAAATCTCAACAAACCATTCCAAAACTCAACAAGCCAATCAATGTTGAGCTCATCACACACTCAACACATTCATCACAGTCTATAGGTGGTAAATGTGCTGCCACTGTTTATCCAACATAGTGGAGGAAGTAGAATTTCATACTAGATAAGATTTTAAAAGTTAGAACATATAACATATTACTATCATCATTGCTGTTTATTGGCAAATAAATTTTACTGCTTTCTAATGACACTAAAGAATATATAACATTCATTATTGTCTTCTTCAACACCATGTTAGCTGCATCTTATCATCACACTCAGCAAGTCGTTCCAGAAACAAAATGGTGTTGAGTTATTTATGATATCATAAGAGACTAATCACTAATGATTTGCTGTTAAGATTGGGAATGCACCAAATGATTTACCTGCAAATATAAATAATCTTTATCAGATAAATGGTTGTATGCTTGCCATTCATCAGACATCATCATAATGCCAGGTCAAATATACTGTTTAATAATGGATATTAAGATATAGCTACTTTACTTTGGAACAGCAATAAGGAAGCACTCAAGTTTCTCAGCAAATTCCTTTGAAAACCCACTGCTCTGGCAATATATGGCCAATGTTATTTTTCCTTTTATAAAATTCTGTTATCTATTTCTACTGGCAATTCAATATTTTTATCTATTTCTACTGGCAATCCTGGTCCTCCTATAAAGGATACCTTAGAAAAGCAGCAACACAACCTCATGTAATTATTTCAGTCCACACAAGTGTTCTTGTTTACATGTCATTCATGTTCACAAAATGAAATTATTGTGTCTTAATGACTCCATGAATACACAAAAAATAAAGCCATTCTGAAGTCTAATTTAGAAGTTGTCAACCACATATTAGTATATAAAGGTATTGAACTGAACAAGAAAGTACAAGAGCAGGTATAAAGTATATAAAGGTATTACTTCTTGACATCTCATTTATATCATCATCTCTCTCTTCCTATTAATGCCAATAACATCTCATGACCTGAAGAGCAATTTCTTTGTGCACATAAAACTCTTTTGTCTTGTAGGAAACAGATGGCTATTTCTCGATCTTTAACTATTGTCAATAAGTCAAGGAAATTCATTGCAGAGATAGGTTATAAGAACATTATTGAACTGAACCATGCTAATGATAAAACAACAACAGACAGACTACTAAACTCGAGTGTATGGACAATAAATCATCCATATTAGAACAAGAGTAGACAATGGCTGGAAGATAAAATGGTAGGCAGATAACAGGAGAGATCCATAGTGCCTAAAAGCCATAACATAATTGAGCTAGAACTGAAGAATTTGAATAGTAACACTACTGGCAGATGTTAGCATGCACTTGACAATGCTGATATGATGTATGTTTAAAGTGACTAGACGTCCCGGATTATGCTGGACTGTCCCAATTTGAGCTGTTTGTCCCGCAATGAAAACTGTCCGGAAAGGACATATAGTTTTTAACATTTTTGCAATGGCACAAATTTTGCCATTTCCTCTACTCCTTACTATATGATGCTATTATTATTAACTGGCAATAAATGTCTCTACTTATATATAACAAGTATTTAAGATAATAAAAATACTATTATGGAGGTTGTTACAGAAATAACTGATTTAAAATTCAAATTAAAAGAAAAACGCAGCCGAGCATAGAAACGTTAAAAGCAATATTAAAAGTAAGTGCAAGTTTTTGCAATTCCTGTTAAGAATTTTATAAGAACAATTCAAGTAATGAAGATTTATTAAAAATTTCACTCTGCAAAAAAATACATAAATAATGTAATTATTTATTTATACGTATTTATATTATTCGTTTTATTGATAGTTATATCTATATAATCATTTTTGATATTTCTTATATTGAGAATGTTATTTTCTGTATAGTTAATTTTTTATGAAAAAAATGTGTTTTTAATTTTTTTATGAATTTAACAGAAGTATGTTTTTTGTAATTTTTATATTAATAAATGCATAAAAAATAGATCCAACACATTTTAATAACGCACAACCATCGAAAAGCTCAACTAAATAAACTAAGAAAATGGTGTCCTCACGAACCTGTTAGAATTTTTTTTTATTTTTATTTGAACATGTCCCTCATTCCAGCAGAAAACATCTGGTCACTTTATGTATGTTTTGAACCTATATTATGAACAATGCTACCAAATATAAACGATTTCATGTGCAAATTAAAAAAAAATAAAAACTATCATCTTGAAAACAGGATGGGGCAGGATGGATTTTAAAATTTGGGATTAATTATCACACTATATTAAAGGTACAATTTAGGCAAAATGAACTTATACTAGAAGTAGCCTTTCATTCCCTATTTGTTAACATTTTAATGTGAGGATATAATTCTAAATATTTTTAACTAAAACCACGAAATTATTATAATTTTTAAAGACTGGATAAAGAATTAGAGTTGGTGGGTAAAAGTCGGGTTTACGTGTGGGCGAGAAGCGCGGCGTCGCGTGGCGCCATCTGTATACATTAGAGAATTAGAACCAGCGTCGCGTCCAGTCGCGCCGCGGTCAGATTGTTTTAGATCACGTAGTTCTGTCGATGGGCGGCGAATCTTCAATTCTCTAATGTATAGTTTTTGGAGTGAATCTTTAACATAACGGAATTGTCGATTCGTATTTTATACATTAGTCGGTGGGCGGCGAATCTTCAATTCTCTAATGTATACAAATGGCCACGCGACGCCGCGCTTCTCGCTCACACGTAAACCCGACTTTTACCTAATTCTTTAATACAATGGAATCGCTAAAATCACTTTTAATCAATCATGTGTTAGTATGGGTAAAATTCCAAATTTTATAATAAACGAATCGTTACTTCGGCAATTTATAAAACCGTATACAATAACTTGGAAATTGCTCAGATATGTCCATAATCCTCATTGATCCTGTAGCAAAAAACTCAAATATTGCCAATGAATGCTGGATGAAGACAAATCATAGCAAATATTAAAATCCTCTTGTTATCTAAGAGGATTTTATTTCTACATTACTCCATTACAGTATATATTATAGATCACAGTATAGACTGAGATCTAAATTTAAAACTTTAGTTCAGGTATCCAGAGTTCTTTCAATAAAAGCAAAAATCAATCTGCACTTTGAATTACCTTCTCTATTTTATCAGCAGGGCATTTACTTAACAGTTGTAATTCCGCCTCCATCCTCCTTAGTATCATCAATGAGTTAAAAGATGGCGCCACTTATAATAAATCCAGTTAAAGCGACCAGTGCTTTAACCATAAATGTAGTCAAAATATATTCAGTACTTTATTATCTCTAATGAAAGAATATTAATTTAACAACAATAATAAAAAATTTTTAGAAGACCAAGGAAGAAATTAAATTTTTTAATTTTTTTTCGCTAATAGATGGTATTATAACATAGAGAAAATGATAAAAAATGATTATAGTTTATAGTTGTGTTAAAATTTACTAGACTAATAAATTTACTTTTCAAAAATGAAGTAAAATAATATCATGCCACGGAATCTATACTTGAAGACAACATCGAAAGTCAGTATTGAGTATCCAGTATAGGAATAGCATATTAGCAACTTTTGTGATGCTATTATTAATGCGCACGGAACAGTCGATTTCAATGTAAAAGGTAATACCACAATATAATACATACAGTAGCGATTTTTATTATTATTGTTTAAATATTAATTTTTCTACATTTAACATGAGCAAATTTGTTATGACCAAAAAATTATGTACATATTTAAACATAGTTACATATTTTTAACATAGTAGCAAAAGAAGCATATGTTACGGGGCCCATATGCTACTATGTTAATCCGGGTCTGACAATCCACAAAAAAAAAGTCATAAATAAACTCAATTAGTATTTAAGTACTTTTATTGCATTAATAATAATAAACCAGATTAACTAAATGAGAATTAGAATAATATATATTTAATATAATAAAACAAACTTTTGATAAGTTAAAAATAAAAACAATTCTTAATGGAACATAACAAATTACCTAATAAAAGTTATAATTAGAATGAAAATTTTAAGAATAATTTTAGAATGAAATTTTTTTTATTAAATGTTCACTTTCCATGCTTTTTGAGTTGAAAAATTATCAATCAGTTCATTGTAATTAACCCCAATAGTAATGTCGTTTTCAATGCATAATATTGACAAATTGCATAATTTTTCTTGGCTTAAAGAATTTCTAATATAATTTTTAATTCTTTTAAGTACATTGAAAGAACGCTCTGCCGATGCGTTTTTTTTTTTTTTTTTTT
>AYEL01076690.1:0-15150 GCA_000484575.1 Olivierus martensii
GGGTAAGTTCTTCCTTAAAGTACTAACGTCAATGTCGTTTGAATATGTATTTATTAAATTTGAAATACATTCATCGTATACTTTTGGCGAAATTTCTTTTAAGTTGATATTTATTAATATGTCAAAATAATTTAAAATATTTTGATAAGCTTCTTTGAATTGGAATGCCTGATACCAATTGATCACAGATAATATTCAAACAATTCACTATAAATCCTTGTTTGCCTGCCAATTGCATATCCTCATCTCCATCCCTTTTCTCGTCAAAATGTAATTTTCTTTTGCCTTTTCTCCCTTTGTCTCATAATTTTTATTGTTTGTTAAATGAAAAATATTCTGACTCTATAATATAAAAAAAAAAACCATTATTGTTTCGAATGTCTTCTGATATGTACAAAGATAACTATTTTAAAATATTTACGCCATTGTGTAAATCAGAATTTTTATTTTGAAGACTTTTATTAATTGCATTCAATCTTTGTAGAATTGCATTCCATATAAAAAGTAAAAGTGTTGTTTCAAAATTTTCAAAGTTTTCATATAGTATTGTTGCTTCTAATTTTATTACAGGTTTTTCATTACTATCTTCAAAAATTTTAAGTAAAGATTCTTTTATAGCCAAAAAATTCATCTTAACAGCTAAAATTGCATCTGCCCTGGAGGACCATCTTGAAGAACAAATTTTTTTTAATGTTACATTTTCTTTTGTAATTGCTTTCATTAAAATATCCCATTTCTTTGTAGAAGAAGAGAAAAATACAAATAAATTTTGAATAAAATCGAAGAAATGGAGTGCTTTTGGATAAGCTTCCGCAGCAGAATTTCCCACTAAATTTAGACTATGAGCTGCACAAGGTACATAAAATACAGTTTTATTATGACTCTTAATCTTCTCTTGTAACCCGTTGTATATCCCAGACATGTTGGCTGCATTGTCGTAAGATTGTCCTCGACAGTTTTGGATATCTAAACCATATTCTGCTATAATATTTTCTAAGTAACTAGCATCATGCTTTTCAATATGTAGAAAACACAAGAAACGTTCCTGAATTTTATTTTCTTTATCTAAATATCGTATAATAAATGATAATTGATCTATGTAACTTATGTCAAGTGTAGAGTCAACAATAAGTGAAAAGTAATTAGCCTGTTTGATTTCATTAATAATTCTATTTTTTATGTTAGCGGCCATTAAATGTGTGAATTCGTCACATGTAGTATTAGAAAGATAATTCATCTGCCCTTTACCACATTTACCATAAGTTTCTAAGTGGGTTTTCAAAAACATATCAAAATTAGCTACAGTCACTCTCATAAGTATTCGACCAGACCCGTTGTGTATAGCAAAAATGTAAATAATTATAATAGAAAGAGAAATATTTGTATTTTATTACAAAAATATGTATAAAATAAGAATCTAAAAAAAGTTCCTTAAGCCTTATAGACATTTCTCTCTTGAACTTTAAATACATGTGATGAGATGATCTGGACTTAGCATTTTGGCAATTTGAGCATTCTGGGAAGATTTTACTGTCTTAACAAACTTCATTGACTTAATATGACCAGTTCTAAATCTTGGCAGAGCTTTATTTTATCCAAATAAAATTTATTTGGATAAAATAAATTTTATCCAAATTTGGCTTTATTTTATGCCAAGATTTAGCCTAAATTTAAATAATTAATTATTAATCCAACAGATGGTGGCACTGTAGCAGAAATTAATTAATTATTAAATTGGCAGTTAGTTCAAAAATTAATTGCTAGGGGAAATTTGGCTAGTTAGGCTTATATGGATTGCATAATCCTAAGTATATGTTGATTTATGAACTTTATGCTCTTCTCTAGGTAAGTCTAATATATTTAATTTCTCAAAGTCTTGATTGTGAGTGACAGGATTTAATCATGCTTGAACTGTAAACAAAATGGATAGACTTCTAATAAGGAATGTGTCATATTAATGATCTTTTATTATTTTTTATTGTCTGCTTTTATTATTGATTTTCTGTTATACTGAAGCTAATGAGATATTAAAGTTATAGAGATTCTACCACTTTGTAATAATAAGAAAGTAGTTCAGCATTAGACAGAGAAACATTTTATTACAATCAAAAAAGTCTTTTCAACCACTGTTAACTGGTCTACTTCAGCTTATTATCTAAAGTTTCAAAATAACTTACATAAAGAACTGAGACAATTCCCAAATTGTTTCTGTTTATTTGTGTAGGGTTACAAAAACCATTAGGGAACTGTGAAAATATTTTTGATTTGTTAATTTTCAGCATTGTTGGGTTAGAAATTGGGATTAGTATCATAGCATAAAACTTTCATAAACCAGACTTCAAGGGAAATATCCAAATAGAACCTAAATTTCCAAATTAATCTTTTGATATTTTAACAGGAATTCTAATAATTAGAAAGAATTTAATATCTTTCCAATTCTGTCTGGCAATGATGATCAGCAATTGGATGACATTGTGATACATCATCAAAGGTGAAACCATTGCATTCCTAAATTTTTCAATTGCCATTTTTGAAAGATTTACTTGGAAGTGTATCTTTATCTGTAATTAAGTAAAACATCCAATAACTAAATATAATAGGAAATAAGTAGTTTTAAAGAAAAGATTTGGGTTTGATTCTTCGTACTCCTTCCCGTTAATCAGTTGAGCGCCTTTGTCATGATAAGACAGCAAGATAGTGGAACGAAAAAACGATAAAAAAACAGTAAAAAAAATGATATAAATAAAATTCAGTTCTGAATTATACAGTGGAGCTATCGTAGTGTATTTTTTGCTTTTATTGGGTGAAAATAAGTGTCCCCTTCAATGATGGGTCCTAAATTTTTCCATTGCCGAAATTCTTTTTTAATTGTGTTCTAAATATGATAGAAAATGTGAATGGATTGTATTTGTAGAATTTGGATTATTTTTCAGATAGAAAATGTGAATGGATTGTTATTCATAGAATTTGGATTATTTTTCATCGAATCTTATTGATTCTGCTTTCTATATAATCTTAATTTGATTTGGGCTGAGATAAATTTATTTTTGAAATTTTAAGCAAAACATGGAATTTTACTAAGATGAACTCTAAAATTTGTAAAATTGAAAAAAAATTTACTGATAATACAAAAGTTTTGGTTAATTCTGTTAAAATGCAGAATAATTTTACTTATTTGGTCATTTATTGCTTTACTTTTACAGATAATTTTGTAAAATACGAAAAAAATCCTAATGTAAACAACCCCAGGCAATAAAAAAGGGGCATGGCACTTTTATTGTTTTATGACGGCCAGTCATTTTGTGGGAAATTGCAGCCAAGCCTATTTTACTGCACTGTTTGTGAAAATTAGGTGTAGAGTGTCAACAAACTATCTCAAAGCCAATTAGAGTAAAGTAGAAAATGTTATAGCTGTTTATGTAGGATTGTGGATGATTTTCATATATGTTATGTTTTTTGTTTATAATTCGAAAATTTAATAAAATATTAAAATAAAAATTATTGAAATGAAGAAAAACATATCAATAAACATACTTTATTAAAAAGATGACAATATTTTCATCTTTTCATAAACAGCATGTGATTGTGATCATTTTGTGATTGAAGATCATTTAAGTATTCTTTCCAAACATCGCAAAGTGAAACAATTTGTCTGAAAATAATATTATAATTATTGTACAGCTTTTGCTATTAGTCAACCTTAATCAACACAGCCGAGTGATCCGCCATTTTAAATTTGTTTTCTTCCTGATGTAGCAGACCATTGAGAAAGCTTGTGACATCAATAATCGGGTAGAAAGTCAATTAAACAAGTTCTGGAAACTTGGTTAAGTTAATCACGTTGTTTGCAATTTAATCATGATCAATAAATCAGTGTATTCACACGTATAAATTTAAACTCAATCAAATATTTAATCACAATCAACTGTCCTGTGGAAACGTAGTATAAGGAGGAGAAAGATTGTCTGGGGTCTCCTATACTCAGGTCTCTTATTCCCTTTTCTTATAATCTTACTTACTGTCTTAAAGCTCCTCAGCATATCTAGTATTACAGCAAAACCTTCATTCACTTGACTATTGAGAATAAATTGACACTATTGAAAATGTCGACTATTGAGACAAAGGAATAAGTTTATAACGACCTGCCCCAGGTGCTTGACGGTCATTATGTCGTGTTCGCCCACTCCTCGCAATTTGGAGCTTAAAATAGAATTACTTAATGACAGTAATTTTTCTTTTATAAAAAGTTAATTTAATCGTATAAAAAGCTTTGTCAGAAAAATTCCTATTCACCATTTTCGAAAAAGTTAGCTTTTCGAAGTCTGAAAAATAAATTTGAACCCCTTGATTATTTATATTTCAACAATAAAATATTCTATTTTATCTACTCATGGAAATATTTCAATTGACTCTAGTAATTATAATAGTATATTTTTTTAACAATGTGATTGAAGCCACAAATCTTTGCATGATCAACGCATAGGCCTGATGTAAGAAAATCAGTAGTGCAGTATTTTGTTAGTTTCTTTCTACTCATATATTGCTTTGCTTAGATTGTTAAATTATTATTGTTATTATGCATAAATACAAACTGATATGTATATTATATTTGCCACTCAACAAATTACAAATTCAAAAATCAGTAAATTTAAAAATTATAAACTGTACGCACTTACAGTCTAGACATTTACAATCTTTGGATATAATTCGTATTAATAGGCTATGTATAAGCTATGTTGACGCGACATCCATTTTTAATTAATTTAATATATATATTTAAGTTTAGAATGAAAAGATCGGAAGAGCGTCGTGTAGGGAAAGAGTGTAGATCTCGGTGGTCGCCATAGAATGGTTCCTGGAAGTAGGATACAGCCAATCTTACCTGCTTTTCTCAAGTCAACTGTCAAATGTGTATTATCAAAAGCATTTTTTCCAGTGCGCGTCATTTCGATCCCTAGTGCACAACACTCCATCGGTAGCATGGCCGTCTAGAATGTTGTATCACCGAATGTGGCGCAATCAGAGTCATTCAAGGACGTTATCCGATGATGCCATTAAAATGTGGGTGAAACCAATACAAGAGAAGGGAGGAGAAAGGGTTGAGAGAGGTACAACGTTTGATAGGCTAACGAGACCAACCAGACTCTCCTGCGGAGTCTTGTGGTATTTCAATAGTCTCGACATAAATTAACTCTTTCTCTTTTTTTCCTCTCCTCCCCAATCTCTTCGAGGGTAAAAAAAGAAGAGTGTGGTAATTGTTTGAATCTCATGTACTTAGATCTATCTACAATAAAGGACGTGTCAGACATCACTTTCGCTCGGCTAAGTCTGCCACAACAGCCAAGAGAAAAGGTCACCCTTTTATACACCCAGTATCGATTACTACCCAACGGAAACGAACTGTATAGGACCAGGGGTGAGATGTTGGAATTTGCACAAGCAAGTTTTATGGGATGAAAGGGGAAAGGCCGTAGAACGTTTAACATTATGAATGACGAGAAACTTCATCCGTTAAATATGAACGATTCGACCGAACCAATAGTTATAAAGTATCAATACTATTATAAATCTTTTAAATGACTGCTTTTTGCATATTATATGAATAAAGACAAGGACTGCAGTAAACAAATTTTTATTCATCACTTTAGTAGACAGTCTACGTGTGCGCCATTATCGATTTAAATAATTCCAGACAAATGTCTGTTCCTTGTACACCTAGCACGTTTCTGATCGATTCACGTGATCGCCAGTGTCACGCCTTGTCTAGTTTTGCTACAACACATAACACTATACTGTATAGAGTTAATGTGCACGTAAGAACAGATTAGTCAAATGTATGGAGAAGTAAAATAATAAAAAATGCTAATTTAGAAAGTAATTTTTAGGAAGTAATGTTTAAATTTTTCACACCGTTCTTTTCACATACTGCTGTGCACTTTCTGTTAACCCCGAGCATTAAATAAATTTGTCGTCCCTGTTTCTTTACGTTCCCTCACCTATAACAATAACTGACTTGTGACAAATCACAGCCGAGACTTAAGGTAGGATGGGGAACTCCTTGGGAGGAAGCTTGGGTACGTCTCCCTATCATCTTCCACTTCTGTTGTCTGAACGGCTTCCCAAACTGCTTGTTTCCTCGTCCTCCTTGTTCCCATCCGAGCAGCTTGTCATTGGTATTCTACGCACATCCTGTCTGGAACTAACCCCACACTGCGTCTGGTTCCCAGGGTTTTGGTACAGCTTTTTTAGTCTCAGGTATACTGATTGGTAACGAATCAGCTTCGATTTAGACCTTATTCTCTCTTCGATTTTTATGGTTTTAGTGCTTCTCATCAGTGCAACAAAAACTGCACCTGTCTTTCGGGATACTTAACTGGCTCCATCTGTCTTCACTTTTGAACAAAAATTGAAGTAATTAAAGTCATAAAACCATAATTAGAAGTTAAGAAAACCTGAGATGGCACACGCTCAATTTAAACAATATTTATGTCTTTTGTTTTCATGAATGCAAAGGAAAAATCTAAAGAAATATTTATACATTAAGTTTTAAATCTTCAATCCTTTTGGCAAACAATAATTTATTTTTTTACACAAATATTGCAACAACATTTTTTGAGCAAACTTTTGTCATACAATAAACATTAGATCGTGAAACTAACAATGAATGAATGAAAAATTTAGTCTAAAATTCTCAGAGTTATTTTTATACTCGGAAAAAATTCACTTCCCATTTGTTCAAGTAAATTTTTTGGGGATGAAAGATAATCTATAAAAACAGATTTTACATTCATTAATGTAGAAAACAGCATCTTCACTTTTGTAAAGCTACTTAGTTTCAAAATATTTTATAGGAACATTTTATGCATCAACATATCTTTAAAATCATTATTATATAATTATTATTTCTTTAAAATATGTTTGCTTTTAATAAATGTAGATATTTAAGAATTCCAAAATTATTCCTTTAATTAATATAATAAAAAAATTGCATTTTTAATAATGAAATTAAAATTGAATTTCGAATTTAAATTTCACTATACATATTAAATTTTTAATCTGTTTTTATAAAAGGATAAATTCATTATATAAAAGAATAGTTTTAATCTATCATAGAAATGCGTTGTTCCTTACAACTGGCATTAAACATAAACTGCTCCTATATATTTGAAATTAGACAGATTTTTGTGTTCACTTCAAATTCAGTTTTAAAATCTATTTTTTTTTTTTTTTTTTTTTTTTACAGATTTTTGTGTTCACTTCAAATTCAGTTTTAAAATCTATTTTTTTTTTTTTTTTAAAAGCGAATTGGACAAGAACGATAGTGAACGAGCCGATCGATCATCTGTTCTTCACTGTAGAATTGTAAGTTGGATTTTCTATCCATACGTAATATTTAAACTGTCTGGAAACTATTTTTGTAATAACAAAAAAAAAGCAATAAAATATGTAGATTCCATTTTCTAGATGTCGCTAGCATCACTAGGCTGAACAAGATGGCAACTTCCATTGAAATGGTTCAGCTTTTATTATGACTGTGGCAAGGGGGGAAACGAGCGTATTGTGTAAATTTATAAATAAAAAAAATCCATTTATAATCTGTTGAAAGCATTATATATAGATCCTAAGTTATTATTAATTTTAAAATTAAACAACAATAACTCGTATTTTATATTATCGATGATAAGAGTTATGAATATCAAAAATAAAAAATGGATTTTTATTTTATAAATATACCAGTTTTTATTTTACCTTAACTTCCTCTAGACAGTTATAAAGTGTGTTAATGTTATAATTATTTTCGCCATTTCAATTTTAAATTTTTAATAAGGTTCAGTGAAAAAAAGTCTTGAAAATCGAATCCAATTAACAGGTTATGTGAAAAATCAGATGCTCGACGTAACATATTTTAGAAGATGGTCTATATCAATTCCGTGCTAGATTGGCATGTTCTTGCTATTGTATTCATTATGATTGATAATGGCCATTATGATGTGAATTCTATCTAATGAATGAACTGTTTTATTCATTAAATGTGTTCAGATTAATAAGAACGCGGAAACAGACCAATTATTAAATTGTTAACGTATTAATAGCTTAAATGTATGTTGTAAGTTCTGGATGAATTGGTTGAGCTTTATTAATAATTACTGAATTTTCTGTAAATAATCCGATGAGCTCTAATTAATTTGAAGAATATTTTATATTTTTATCTAATGTAAAATGCATAATTCTAAATCTGTTTAACTAGTTTTTAATTTTTTTTTATTTTTTATTTGCAGATTGTGAAAGTGCTAATCGTCAAGAATTGGCATCATATGGATAAATTTTAATTGGTAAGTCTATTTAATTTAAAACATTTTTTTAAATTTTACGTTTCGTTTTTTGTAGATTTATACATTTTAAAATAAAAAAATAAATATATTTTGGTCAGAAGTGATTTTTGTTTGAATAAATCTTAATATAAGTTTTTAAAAAATCATTTACAGTCTTTGTTGAAATTCGAAAAATCGCGTGAATAAGTTCCTATTTATAATTTGAAATTTTATATCTGTAGGCCTTATGTAATTTTGTTAATATATTACATGGTTGTGTTTTAAATCTAAGCAAAAAAATTAATGGCTTATATCTATATAATTATTATTTTTATCACTATATAGTACTGTATTTGTTTTATTATTTTTATTTAAAATTAAAGATAGAAAATAATAGCGAATAATCTATGTTTTGTTCTAAATGTCCGGACTATTTATATTTTAGGGCTTACTATATAAAAAATATTGTCTTACATTTATGAAAACCAGTATGGATCTAGCTCGTTTGATTATTTATAAATGATTTATTTTTTAACATTTTTATTATCATTTTTAAATATATCAGCATGTAAAATTTATTTATTTATTTTTTAAATAATTATATTTTATAATAAGCCTCTTTTACCTTCGGAAAGTAGGCAAAAAGTAATTCTTTCTAAATTATGCATTAGTATTACGAAAAATATATATATAATCAGACATATATTTAGAATGTAATAACAGATTAGGTCTAAAAATTGAAAGTCATGATAAATTAGATCCAGAAATATACCTAATTTATTATCATTTAATTTTTGGTATCGAAAGTATAAATGTAGATATAAAAATTTGATTTTCATTGAAATTAAATTAGTGCTTCCTATAAAACGACAGGCCTACATCTTTTGTTAAAATAAATTCAAGTATATTGTCAATTCAATATTTTAAATTTGATTTTTAAAAACATGTTCAAGATTAAAATATAAATATCTTGTTTATTAATATCATATTCAAGTCTAAATTTAGGCCCCTCTCTTAATCTATGTTTAGCTCTAGATTTAAAAGAATTTACATATTTACAATGTAATTCTTAATAGTAATCTACTTAACATGGTTAACTACTAATCAGTAAAATCAATTTAATTATTGATATAAATTGAATAACTCATAAAGAATTTAAATATAATAAATATAACTTCAAACTTAAAATCATTACATCACTAACAGTCCATTTCAGTCAGTAAGTCAATTTTTATAACGAAGGGAAGAAATAAAATATTTTATAAATTGATTTCTATATGGAAAATTTATGAATAAAAGTTCGTATAAAATTTTGTTAACTATATTTGCAACAGAAGATTCCCTTTTTCATGCAAGTTTTGTTAAGTTGGATTAATACGTTTAACAAAAACAGAACTCGTCACACGAATACTTCATTAATCATTGTATTCGAACTGATGACAGCTATATTATTGACACAGGATTGTTCATAGTTTTTTATTTTTGTAAATTTGGCAAATATTTAGAATTATTTTGCAATAGTAAAGTAATTTAATTTGGGAACATTTCTGTTTTATTTGATATTATCATCATTTTAAATTTTAATTATAAAGAAATCGGAAAAAGTGTTGGATTGGCTAAATTGTTTAATAAGATTTTAACTACTCTATAGAAATTACTGTCTTATGCTTTAAATAATATGAAGATTTAAATTATTATTCCGAAATCGAGATTAAAGAAATAAAAGTTTCAAAATTATTAGATATGCGCTATTTTAAGTTGTTTTCTTTAAGAATATAATATTGTTCTAATAAAATTCATCGAATAATTTAATGCCGAGATTCTTCATTTTGCCGAAATTTTTTATCAGTATGACAAATATTAATGCAGTACAATTATATTATGTTGGATATTAATTTTGCCAGTTGTCTTATTCATTTTCATTATATTTAAATGAGTTCGCTTTTAGCTTAAGCTAAATTAAATAAATTTTTTGTCTCATTGTCAGTCTCTTCGTTTTTATTTATTTTTAAATTGCATTTATCAACATACTGTATTCTAAAATACAATAAATAAATATATATATTATATATACAGTATATATATATATTGTTTTTAATAATAGATCATAGTCTATATGTGTTTTGATAGGGTAAGTCCGGGATAGATGGGCTATCTATATAATTTTTTAAAAATCATTAACATATTTGTTTATGTGTCTTTTACATTTATATTATTGTTAGCTTTTAGTATATGTCGCCATAATATCCTATAGCCATTTTTTTAAATTAGTATTGCTATATATATAAATAACAAAAATACAGCAATTCTTAAAAAAGGGGTCCATCTCTCCCGGACTTACCCTATAACTATCTTTATAATATACTAATCGCTGTATATTACCTTCTTTAAGATGAACAAAATTGTTCAGATTTAATATGAACTGTGCGGCAATAGCTTATATTGCATTAAAAAAATTAAATAAAGACAAAGGATGTTTTAGATTAATAGGCGTATATGAGAATATTAAATTAAGTAAATATTCAATAATATAAATATTTTTGAAAATGAAGTATTCATAATATTATACTTTTCCATCTTCTTACGAATAATTCTTGAAACATGAATTAAATGTATATTGTATTGTTAATTTATATATTTTTATATTCATCTATAAAATTAATCAATAGGCATAATGAAAATTGAACGAAATTTCATTATATTATTAGTGTGTGTGTGTAGCATGCATACTGTATACTGTATATATAGGCCTATATATGTGTGTATGTATTTATGACTTATAACTATTATTTCAAAAAATTTTGGGCTAAAAAATATCATTAAAAACATTATTTATAATGATCTTATATGTTAATTATTAGACTAAATAGAGATTCTATCTTTCTAATAATGAAAGCATATTTAATTTTTCTTTTATTTTTATTTGAAAGGGATGATAGTCTTTCTCTAGTCTCCTGTAGATTCACCATATGTGAATTTTTTAAACTTATTGTTAATGTTATAGTTTCATTATTCTCAGTTAATTTGTTTTTAAGAAATATCATCAATAATTTAATTAATGCATTTAATTTATAATTGCAAAATATGTGTTAAGCTGTATAAATTACTTGAACTATAGAAATATAGATATATTAGGCCTTTATTCGTTTTCAAAAACATTGCCTGTAATAATTCTGATATGATACATATCATTATCTATTAGTCTGAAATATCGAAATATTAATACAGATATCTTAGGAACTAATAAAATAAATGTCACATGTAAAGATATATGCCTAAATTCAGCATTTTAAAATGGATATAGATCAGCGTTATTTCTAACATTTCATATCAAGTTAATAGTCTATACATAATGTATAAAGTTATAAGATAAAAATTGTTATAAATTTTATATAAATATTATTAAATGAAATTTAGAAAAGCATTAAAGTTCATAACTTTAGAAAATAAGCTGTGAAAGTGTTTTTTGTAAAGTTATAAAGTAGAGGTTTATCAAGCTCACTTTGAATCATTTTTTCTATATCATATTTTATTTTCAGCAAGTTATATATGTCTATAAATTAGGAAAATAGACAGTTATTATTACAGATAACATAAAAATATTAATTCAAATTTTAAATGAGGTTTATAAATGGCAACACTAAGAATTTTATTCAACTTTTATATTCGATTTTGAATTTCGATATTTTAATGAAAATTATTTCAATGGTTTCCATTTTATTTTAAGTCTATTGATTATCCATCAGTTGCAAGAACAATTCTTATAAATATTTTTTAATATAAAATGAAAAGTAATTTAAAAGTAGTAGTTTTTTTAATTACATTAAAAAAATGCGATACTCCATATTTTTTTATTTCCTCAGGTTCAATTTTTTGCCACTCTGTAACCAGAACTTGCTTTAGATGTTCCTTACTTGTTATGGTGTGCTGCCGTATTCTATTCTCCAATTTTTGCCACACATGTTCAATCACATTAAGATCTGGACTCTGCGCAGGTGTCTCGATCACTTTTGGGCAGTTATAGATTAGCCATAATCTGTTTTGGAGGGCAGTGTGTTTGGGATTATCATCTTGATACATCTTGAAAGTGTCAAGTATGCCCATATTAGCAGCACTTGGTCTTAAATTTTTCTTCAGTATTTGGAGATACTGATCTTTATTCATAGTACCTTGAACAAAATCGAGATTTCCAACTATTTTTGAGGATACACACCCCCACATGATGGTGTTTCCAATCCTTACATCCTGTAATTAATTACATTTTTTGATTTAATTGAAAACAATAATCATCATATATAATAAAGGAATAAGTGTGTGGCATCCATGTTTCTGCGCAAGTGCGAATTTCTGCGCCAGAAGAGTCGCCATTTTACTATTTTCTCTCGCTTCGAATCTTTAATCGCATCTTTTAGAAAACAATTATAAATTTTGCTTTAAATTATTATAGTTCACTTCCTATTTTTTGTTATTTGACTTCAATTTCTGTCTTTTTCGATCGAAAAATGTTGACTGTTCCCCATCTGCATTCGATGCGTCGAGGCTACATAAATGTTGCATTTAAATAATATTTAATTTATCTCTGAACTTAAATAATATATTATTCATTTCAGAAATTATAATTTTTTAAGATAAAATTTATAATTATTATCTAAATAACTGAAAAGGTAAACGATAATTTGTTAGTTGCCAATTTCATGTAAAGAAAATTTCGAAGTTTGGTCTGGAGGGGAAAAAAAACCAGCAAAAGCATTATATACAAGGTTAGGTTAAATAAATGAAAAATCTCAAATTTGACAGATAAGAAACAATTGTTTCGTTTTTGGTGTATTTGGGCACATAGTGACCAGGGGCCAACTAGTTTGCAAATAAAACAGTACACAGATTTTGTGGTTTCTGAAAATATTAACCACTCTCTTTTTTCTTTGGCACCATTAGCTCTATTTAAATAGAAATGGGATTCGTTTAATTTTCTTGTAATGATTTTTCCATCACAATTAAAATTTCGATTGAATTTTTAATGTTTCCAAAATTTTGAGGGGTTTTTCGCGAAGACAAAACTCAATAAAATCATTTGGGATTGGGTTTGGCCACAAAGCAATATCTTTAGTGTATGTTTTATGTTTGACATTATTTGTATGTATTGGATTCGTATCTTTATCATTATCATCATTGTTATTGTTTGTATTAATATTTTTATCATTGTTATCATTAATATTGTAAACAGTTGCGTTATTGGTATTGTTTTCAATTTGATCTATAATAACGCCAGCTGATTCTGTAGAGTTGGAAGATTCTTTTTTTTTAGACTATTTTCTTCTATTTTGCTGCTGTCATCTTTTCGATTTTTTATCGCTACAAAATTCTGTAATGATGTTTGTTTCTACAGTATTTTAATTCGGTTTCTCTAATTTTCTGCTTCTTTCTTTTTTGAAACCCAGATTCGTACGTTCTTTTCATTGCCCTAAAATATAATTTTTATATTCGTATATTGTATAATTTATTTATCTAATTGTTTTTCATAATTAAGTAAAATAATATTTGAATGTACAATGTAAAATAGAAATCCAGTTTTCTACCCCAATTAAAGAACATAAAATGAAAGAAGCAAAACTAATGAATTAATAAAAAAAAAAAAGAAAATTCCTATAAAAAAAGGGGTTTTTACGTCTGACCCATAAACATACCTTAAGAGAGAGTATTTCTTCTTTTCCTTCTTTCTTTCCTTTATAATAATTCTGGATGGATCAAAAATGAACCGATAGTAGTGATGAAAATTAGCGAGTGAGAGAGGGCGAGTGTGTGTTCGGCTGTCCCTTTATATTTTTGTTTTTGGTTCACCCAATCACATCAGTAAAGAGAGAGATTAGAACTCATTTCTGACCTTATTTGGTCAAGTTGCACCTTCTCTCTTCCATAGAGATTGGCAGGGGAACCTTATTGACAGGATGTTTTACAATATTGTTTTTCCTCAGATCTCCAGACCTGGAGCTTGCAGCTGTCTGTAATTTGATAATTGTTTCTTCTATCTGTATATACAACAGTTATAAAATTCTTCCCCTCCAACCTAAAGGGTTATTTAAAGTTAAACTTTCCCTAATTGAATTCGTTAGTTTTTACAGTTTAAATCACTGCGTCAAACCTGCAATCTAGGATCCTCAGTATGGGACATAAATTTAATTTCCGATTTTTTTACTACAAAAAAAGTTTAGAGAATATTGATTTGGGAACTTTGTGGCCTCTGTAAATGGGGCCCTAGGCAATTGCCCTTTTTGCCCATAGGATAACGCGCCACTGCTTGCATGCAGCTAAAGTATTAGATAAAGAAAGTAGCGACACTCCGCCATGTTTGTGCAAAAAACAGCTTTATAGTTGTGTTAAAATTTACTAGACAAATAAATTTACTTTTCAAAAATGAAGTAAAATAATATCATGCCACGGAATCTATACTTGAAGACAACATCGAAAGTCAGTATTGAGTATCCAGTATAGGAATAGCATATTAGCAACTTTCGTGATGCTATTATTAATGCGCACGGAAATTAAATTTTATATACGAGGTACAAAAAATGTGTTAAACGTGCCAATCTTCTAAGCTGATCACTCTACGTTTCTTCTTGATAGCTGTTGACTTGATATCATCCTTGCTTCTTTTAGAATTCATTGTAGGGGTAAATAAGAAAAGAAATAAATATTCACATGCAGTGCCGACTCTAGAGATCCCGGCACCTGATGCAGCTTTCTTATAATATCTACTCAGCAATGTACAGTATTGCTGAGTAACAATATTGAGAAAATGATAATTTTGGTGCCCCGATGCTGTGCATCATCTGCTTACCGG
>AYEL01076691.1:0-27736 GCA_000484575.1 Olivierus martensii
TTATAATTTAATATGAATATATATGCTTATAATTTTTAAAATTTAAATTATATCATTCATCGCTATACTGATATATCCTGCAAAGAACATCAGTGCAGATATCTTGTTTTTTATTTTTCTTAAAATAATATATTTAATAAAAATTTAATGTAAAATCTGCATATCATCATACACCACGTTTAAATCACAAAGTGAAAAATCATATTTAATATAAATTTGTAATTGTAGATACACTGTAAATATTTTATATATAAAAAATAAATTATTTATTACATGCAGGCCACTTTATATAAAAAATATAAACGTTTCTTTAATTAAAAACTTTGCTGTCGCCATTTTAAATAGTCCCCTAGCGTCATTCACCGAAGAAAAACTTCGATGACTCCGATGCACAAACCGGTTTAAAACGTTTTATCTTCAACAGCAGTTTTGGAACGCTTGCCTAAAGCGGTTTATAAACCGTTGAGTTTAGGAACATACCCTTTTCAAATAGTTTTATCAAGAAAAATGAAATCTGCTCCGATTTTATCATTAAAACAAAAATGAAAAATGCAGTATATCGCATAAAAATAGATGACATTTTAATTTTCTTTATATTTATCAAAGATTTCGAGACAAATTTCTTTATATTTATCAAATATTTCGAGATTTAAACAGTATTTTTTAAATAAAACTCTAATGTTTTATCTTTAGGAATATTTTTTTATTAAGTTAAATTGTTTCATAGGAAGCATAGTTTTTTTTTTTTACTTACATATCATACAGTGAAGGATAAACGTTCGTTAAAGGACAATATAATAGCTTTATCAAAACTTAGATTTTAAAAAGGTAACTCGTATAAACATTCGTAAAGGCTCATTTTTCACATTAATTTTTTAAGAAGTTTTTTAAATATTTTATACTCAATATTAGCACAGTAACACATTAGGTATAACTGAATCATCAAGGTGCACTATTGAAATTTTTTTCTTCCATTATAAAATACTGTAATGCATAAATTTATTATAGTAACTTTATAATGAAATTAGAAATAAGCAGTGATGTTGTAAAACTTCATTTGTATCCAATTCACATACTATGGATAAATATAAAAACATAATTTATCCATATTTGTCATTTATAAATTGTTAAAAAACCACTTATTTCATAAGAAAAAATGTCTATCCGGCATTTCTTTATGTATTGATTTTACTTCTTTACGAATTGTTTTTACATTGAAAGTCAATGATTGAACTTTAATTGGCAAATGCTGATGTATTAGAGAATCCAGAAAAATTTTTACTGCGATAGTTGAAAAATTTTTAAACGGCTGGCTTTTACTGAAGGCAAATTTTCTGGATGCAGTATTATTTTTAACGAAAAAATATGTAAATAAGTGTATTGCGAAAAATGTATGATTAGAAAGATATATTCAATAAATACTGTTTTAAGATTTTGTATATATTTTTGATAAAACAGAAATTTTGCTTTTGTCTTCTTACGTAATTTAAAATTATTTCCCGTCCTGTAAAAATTCAATTTTTTCTATAAAACATAATTTCGGGTAATTCCCGATTAGAAAATAAGTTCATAATCGTAAAATTGTTTTTAATTAAAATGTACTTGAACAGCTGCCTCTGCAGTGTGATTAGAAAATAACTAATGTTTGAATTATTTTTTTTAATATAAACAATTTCATTTTTATTTAATAACTGTTGTTGCCTCCTTTATAATTATTTGCTTCTTTTTCACTAAAAATTACTGAATAGCTAATATTGCCCATCATAAACACATTTTCGCCTTAGTCGGCCGGATTGGCCGCGTGGAAACGCTTCGGCTTTCCACTCTGGAGGACCCGGGTTCGAGTCTCGGGTCCCACCCCTTGAAAATATTTATCATGGGCTTACTAATTCTTACGAGTGAACTGAGCTATCATTAGTCAGACAAGCGTCCAGTAAACTAATATCACAGAACTTAACAGCAGTTAGCCGGCTATGTTACTGAACACAGCCCTGGATTACGTCTCAAAATCTACTACTGTTTACATAGGAATTAGGTTGATTATCTTGTTTTAAGTTATTCTCCACTAGGATCGCTAGTTGTATGCGCGCATATTGCCATCTTGCAAAAATTTAGTGGAAGCTTCGCTACTGTGGTTGCATTTACTTCTGAACTAATTTTGCAACCTCTAGCACAGCCGGAAGTCAAGGTATATAGATATAAGGTAGAGTCACTTGGCTGCGCGAGAAACGGCTTCTGCGCATGTAAATTTGCAAGATAAGCTGTTATTATACAATATGCTATTATATAAAGTATTATAAGATTAGATCACAACAGTATATTTCCGCTCCTCGTATATAAAGTATTATAAGATTAGATCACAATAGTATATTTCCGCTCATTATATGAGCGGGTAATTTCTAGTAAAAATAAATACAATAATCTGTTAATAAAAGAGCGGGTAATTTCTAGTTTAAATAATTTTTTATTTGCAAATAAATTATTTGACAATTTATATTGGAAATTATTTCAAATAACGTTATTTGAAGATAATCTGGTTTTCAAATAATTTATCTTTTATTTGAAAAATTATTTGTTTTGTTATTTCAAATAAAATTTGCCCAGGTCTGTCAAAAACTAAGAATATAATTTCCAGTCAACGGTGGCTTTTCATATATCCGCGTTCTGACGCTCAACTAGAATCTTACCATTGTTTTTGATATGTATTTGAAACAAAAATAATTGATAAACTTCGATACAAACTCGATAAAATAGACAACATAATATTAATTATATTTATACCCTAATGAATTTATCTTAAACATACTTAGGTGGTAATATCAGTCAATAGACGGTAGAGTTACTACCGTATCTTTGTGAATAAAAAGAAATTACATTACCTGTAAAACGTTAAATTTGCAATTCTGTTACTACTTCGGTTGTTACAACAAACGGCAGCACAACTTGGCGAGTTTCCCGTCTAAAAATCCTTCTATCTACATAGGATAACATTAGCACCGACAATGTTTTGGGTGTACAAATATGGCGGATAAGCTCCGCCCTGGCTTCGATTTTGTTGGCTAGCTTGAATAGGCACGTCATCTCCATCTTTTACCTCCATGGGTTATACCCTTTTCAAAGAAAGATGACTTGCCTTATATGATAGAGAGCTTACGGATTGCAAAGGTCGAGTCATCCAATACAACAGCCTGTTTCTGTTTCGTTCATTCAATAGCAGTTTACCTTTTATCATCGGTAACAATTTGAAATGTTTATCATCTTTCAAAAAATTGTCGAATTAGTACTTCATATTTCATGGTTGCGCTATTAAATATTAAACTAAATCTCTAATCGCTTAAAATTAAATAAATACAACGAATGATGTCACCGTACTTTAGTATTTAGCAGTAATGGCGGATAGTATAGTTGTTTGCAAGCGAAGAGAAACATTGCGCAGTCGAGCTAGAAATATTATTTTAAATGTATATAAGTATTTTGGAAGGCAGAAATCTTCAAAGTGACATTTTTAAGGAAACTTCATTAGCTATTGGTGTTTCTGTATCAACAATTAACTGATTCTGTATTAACAATTAAATTTAGAATTGTAACTGAAAAAAATTTTTTAAATAAATTTTCAAATTATAATTAATTTTTGCATTTATAAAGTAAAAATTGAAATATTTTAATCCGATTACTATGTTTTAATTCAAAGATCGAGTCGAAAATGGTAATAAATTCTCTACCGCCATCCGTTTTACATCCGTATCACTTATCGTTAATCCTAACTGAAAAGACTCGTCGATCATCGAATTTGGCCTTGAAAGGTCTTCGTTGAAAAGGGTATATAGTTTGAGTTAAACCGCTATATCACATTTGGGATATATTGTTACTGGTGGCAATCATTTTTAGAACCCATCGCCAGTTGGTTCACTCCCATAATGCAGTCAATGGTTAGGTTAGATTGATTAAGCCGCCATGGGATATTCTGTATCTGGCGGCAGTCACTTGTAGAGAACATCACAGGCTAGCCAACCCCTTTGATGGGGTCAACCGGATGGTTGAAGGATGGAGTTCAACGGCGGGCCCGGACCCCTCCTGAAAAACCGAAGGTGTGGGACCCGGATCCTCCAGGGTTTTCTAAAGGGCGGGACCATGTCGGCCAAATTGGCTGCGTGAAAACGCTTCGGCCTTCCATTCTGGGGACCCCGGATTCGAGTCTCGGATCCCACCCCTTGAAAATAATTATGATGGGGTCCGGACTCGGCCGTCCATTCCCCTCCTTCACTGTCCGGCTGTCCCTTCCGTCGGGGTGGGCAGCCGGTGGCAGGGCTGGTTTAGACCCGCCACATAGTATTCTTCCAGAATCGAGTGTGGCGTCATCTGTTGACAAAAAAGGGGACGGGCCAGTTCCAACCACGGGCTGCACCGAAGTCACCGATTAAAGACCGTTTTAGTAGTGCTTTTGTTCGTTTTGGTGGTTTTCCATTGTTCGGTGAGCGGTATTTTATTTTTTGGATAACTGAAATATTCAAGATATCAGTGATGTTAGCGACTTTTTCTACGATCAACACATTTTAACTTTTAAAAATTTTTTCTTTCTTCTGTGACCAAACTTTTGTCCGGAATAGAATCCTAACTTAACTGTGTTAAGCGCTAGTTTGTTACCAAGGAATTTTCCGTTAACTCTTTGTGGTTGTCGGTGTTATCGCATGAATACTGCCGACTTAAATTATAATAAAAATACAATTTAATTAAAAACTAATGCTTTGACAGATTAAAATGAATGGTCTTTTGTAGTTTAGGCCAGTGTTTCCAAACTGTAGGGTGCGCGAGTCTATTTCAAGGGGGCGTGGAAGAATTCACAAAAATATCATTTTTGACTACAAACAAAAAAAAATAAATTCAAATTGATGTCAAGAAAAAATTAATCAGCAAAAAAGTTATAAGTACAGTACAAATATTCATGTACCAAGAAACTTTCCGCTCTAGCTGTTTTAAAGATAAAATAACGATCTCGTTTAGTGATTGAAAAAGAATTGTGAGTAGCGATATCTTCCATGACACCCGATTTGTAAGAATTTGTGCTGAAAAACAAGCCTACCCATTACATTGAACTTATGCTCTATTTTTCGTTTTTTTTTCTAAGATTTGTTTAATTGTATTAAAAATTATCACATTATAATAAATACAGGTATCCTTCGCTATAAGCGATCTCACTTTACGCGTTTTCGCTATAACGCGATTTTAAATAGTAAATTAACTTTTTAAATTAAAAAAATTGTATAAAAGTTTGAATGAACTGCTCGAATACCACTCATTAAAGCTCAACTAATGAACAGTTTCTGGAAATGGAAAACAACATGATGAGTCAGCAGCCCTTTGTTGCTGAGCTCATCAGACAACTTCCAACCAAACAAATGGCTGAAATTTTTAAACATACTGACAGTATCGTCAAAATAATTGAAGAAATATGATCCTAATGAGACTAGAAGCGCTAAAGTTGCGAGAGAAATTCAGAATTCTTTGACTCGCTACAAAGAACTTTATAGAAAGGAAGAATGCTGCCTATCAGATGAATCTCGACTTTTTCACGAAAAAGTTGAAGTCGTCATCATATCATCGCAAAGATTTCGAGAGCAACAGAGAGATGATCCAGACTCACCAGATCCAGTCTATTCAACATTGAATTGAAGACTGTCAGAATTATGTAGTGCTTAGTTATTTGACTTGTATTAATTAAAATCATTCATTCATTAAAATTTGTGTCCTTTGTTTATAAGTTTAAATACAGTAATTCATTTATTAAAATTTGATCTTTTGTTAACAGGTGGTTTTCATTTTTTATACTTCTGAAGAAACCACTATCCCTATGTCACCGATGCTAAATTCAACTCACTTTACGGGATTATTTCATAGAACCAATTAATCGCGTAAAGCGAGGGACACCTGTATATATATTTTTATGTCTAAGAGTTTATACAGAATATGGTATACTGTTTTGTAATATTAAACTGTAAGTAGAAAGTATTTATAAAATTAGACTTACAGAATGAGGGTGGCGTACCAAGTTTTTATGAAAAAGAGGGCGTAGAAACAGTTTGGATACTACTGGTTTAGGCCGTATCGATTGGGTCGGTATCTTCGGCTACAGTTGGATTTCTACTTAAACAGGCTATTTTCGGGTTAATCTGTCATTTTCCGTACTTATTATTATTAGCGGAATATAAAAACTACTTCCGATACAATATTGGTTGGGAAATGGAGAGTTAACAGTGGAATGGGGAACTAGTTAGTTAGTTTTATTACGCCGCCATATCCTCATGGGATATTCTTTATCTGGCGGCGGCCATTTATAGCTCCCATCACAGGCTGGCCAGCACCCATGATGGGGTCAACCGGATGGTTGAAGGATGGGGTTCAACAGCCGGGCCCGAACCCCTCCTGAAAAATTGGAGGTGTGGGACCCGGATCCTCCAGGGTGGTAAGCCGAAGCTTTCCCACGCGGCCATCCGGCCGATGAATGGGGAACTACCCGTCTTCGGTACGGAGAAGCCAGGCGCAGCCCACGCCCATATCCAATCCCCAGTTTTAAAAGGATATACCCGTACTAGGTATTCCATAGTGTTATATCCATTTACAAAAATTAGTGGGATATGGATGGCCACCAACATTTATTCCCAGCCACGGTAGGAACCGAATAAGAATTACATATATAATCGGTCCGCACACATCTCGGATTTATTACTTAAAGTTTCTACCGAACAATTTCTAAATAACGTATCACTACAAACAATTTACATAAACTATACACCAGTTCATTTGCGATACCACATCTGAAAACCTTTCATTCTCTTGATTTTTTTCTGAAGTTGGAGCACGCCGTATAGTAAAGCTTCAGCGGTGGGAGGACATCCTGAAATTATTCACCGTTACGTCAATGGCTACACACTATAAAAAAACATTTTCCATTTTTCTTACCTGGAACGTAGATGTCGACGGGCACGATTCGATCGCATCCTCGAACTACGGAGTAAGAATAATGATAATAACCACCGCCGTTGGCGCAACTTCCCATTGAAACCACCCATCGAGGTTCTGGCATTTGATCGTACACCTAATTTTAAAGTTGCCCATCAAATTACATTTCCCTTTAGCGTGTCGTATTTCTACCAAAATAGGGTTTCCTACCTTTCTCAGCGCCGGAGCCATCTTGTTGGTCAGGGTGCCGGCCACGATCATGACGTCAGACTGTCTGGGACTGGCTCTGAACACCACTCCGTAACGATCCATGTCGTATCTAGGTGCGGCCATGTGCATCATCTCCACGGCGCAACAGGCCAAACCGAAGGTCATGGGCCATAGCGAATTCTAAGCGAACAATTTTGGTATTTTAATACGGTGGGTAAAATATATTTCACTAAGTTACCGGCTCACCTTCCTTCCCCAATTGAGCAAGTCGTCCACTCGGGCTACCGCGTATTCCACTCTGTTACTGGTATGCTGGAAAGGAGAATAGGGTCGCTTTTTGGTAGGAAGTTGGGAAGTTTTAACCGATTCGGAAATTTCGCTTCCGTATTTATTTATTTGTCCAACTAAAGTGGGTCTGACAGTTAAGACGGCACCCAAACGGCTCGTTAAACACCAGCCTGAAAAACAAAATTACATCAATTAACTAAGGAAAACTCATCCACGCTAATTTATTTGGTTAGATTAGGTTAATTAAGCCCTCATATCCTCATGGGATATTCTGTATCTGGCGGCAGTCAATTATAGAGCCCATCATAAACTGGCCAACACCCATGATGGGGCCAACCGGATGGTTGAATAGGGTTCAACGGGCTAGGCCCAGACCCCTCCTAAAAACCTGGAGGTGTAGGACCCGGATCCTCCAGGATGGTAAGCCAAAGCTTTATTCGGTTACCACTACTTTCGATATTTAAATACATTATTAATCTGTCAAATTTTTTAACTCTAAAAACTCTTTCAAATTTAACCAACCCACTAATCATCCTTTAAAACTATGAAAATTAAAAAGACACTTCGAGCCAATACGTAAATTTACCGTAACTTTTTACTCTACCCCTTTACCGCGTTTTTAATTAAGGCCCAGGAAGTGGTGGCCTCCCTACGTTTATCTAAACTCCCGAAGGTTACGGCAGTGGTACTATTCGAAGATACGTAAGAAAAATGTCGATTCAAATACCGACGGTTCCGCCGAGCCCAAAGGGTATCCGGAAAAGGTCGAGCCGACCGCACCACCTCAATTTCTCCAAAACTATAAACACCCTTCGAAATCTACTGATGCACTCCGGTACAGCTCTCCCGGGACAATAATCCTGTGGCTGAATGTTGCAAAAGCGGCAATGTGGCATTTTTTCGCTTTAAAATGTTCAACAAACATGTTGTCTATGGAGAGATGTACTGATGATGCGAACTTTTCCCTCTGAAGGATGAACTTGGCGACAGTATCGAAATTTAGCTAGAGAACAATAGGCGTGATCAGACCAGTAGATTTAAGGACCCTGGTATTAGTAAGGCAGTAATTTAAACATTGTTTACAATTACACATCTATAGACACATACAAAATGGTGAGGATAAGAACTCCTCTCGTACTTTAGCAAGATCATAATATTTGAGCTTGCATTAAAATTATAGCATATTTTTGTACAGCCTCCAGATCTTCTAATGATTACATTCTTAAGAGGCCATCTAAAAGGAATGTTAAATGATAGTATAGCACTATCATCAGTACGACAGTATCGAAATTTAGCTAGTGGCGACAGTATCGAAATTTAGCTAGAGAACAATAGGCATGATCAGACCAGTAGATTTAAGGACCCTGGTATTAGTAAGGCAGTAATTTAAACATTGTTTACAATTACACATCTATAGACACATACAAAATGGTGAGGATAAGAACTCCTCTCGTACTTTAGCAAGATCATAATATTTGAGCTGTCATCGAAGCAAATCTTGCATTAAAATTATAGCATATTTTTGTACAGCCTCCAGATCCTCTAATGATTACATTCTTAAGAGGCCATCTAAAAGGAATGTTAAATGATAGTATAGCACTAAAGTTGGAACTTCAAAGGTCAATAATTAATCTTCGGTTGGATAAAAATTTAGATCAACAATAACACCACCAACTGAAAGATTATGAGCAGCTGAATAACTTTTGAAAATAACTATACTCTATCAGTTACAATTTTCCTGGTTTAGTTTCTTGGAATGAATTTTTGAAACAATGGAACTGTTGATTTGCACTTTTAATTATTAGTCAGCGGATGAATCTTTAATTCTCTAATATAAAAGAACTCGAAGTTTGCATATACTGTATTTTACTAACAATTCAAAAATCAATAAAAATCCACTAAACAATATTAATTATTGTTATTTATTTCTTGTATTACAGTCACCTATATACCGTAATACTTCGAATTTAAGCCGCAGTAGAATTTTAAAATTGGGAAATTAATAAAAAATAAATATGATTTTATAAGAAGATATTGAAAAATAAGAAACATTTTTATTTACTTAAATAAGTACTAATATGCATAATAAGCTACCTAATTTATTGAGAATCTTCTTCAGATGTACTATCACTTTAGACATCTTCACTTTCAGAACATACATCAGAGCACATCAGTGCCATTTAACTCATTAGTAATGCAACATTTTAAAAAAGATTTTTTAAAAATTTCTTCAGGGATATCTTTCCAAGACTACAAAACCCACTGAGCTATTGTAGATGATGATGCTGGTTTTATTTTACCAATTGGAATCAAAGGATGATCTCGATTTAACTGTGCTTCATAATGGATCCTCATTCTATCTTTAAAGGGATGTTAACAGACACATCAAATAGTTTGGAGTTGACTAGTCATACCTGCTGGTATAATTACCAGATCAGTTTTTCGTTTTTACTTTAAGTTTAATGTCATCAGATAAATGTCCCAAAATGCATACGTTACTAGCAGGCTTCGATTTTGTAAAATAGCACCAGGACTTTTCTCCCAAACATTTTCTAATCAATCTTTCATCATTGTCATAATCATCAATCTCTGTTGTCATCCATGCATTATTTTATGGTAGAATTATAACACCCTTAGGAAAATTTTCTGAGTAGAGCTTTTGTTTAAAATAATAAAAAGTAGTAATTTGTTTCCATCAGCGGTTATAAACAGCATTATAGTAATTCGTGATTTTTCTTAAAATTAAAATATCGCCAGATACGACGCGATTCTACACAGCTGCTATCAAACAATAAAAGTACGAACGGGGAATCAGCGAATAAACTGTTATCAATAGTCGTAATAATAGGCGCATTCGTAGAGCTTAAAGTAAAAACCCGATCGTTGGGGAGTAAGAGATCGGCAGAAATAAGATGTTAAAACAGGGCTGTCCAATTTTAATGACCTCGAGGGCCACAACCGTCGTTATTAGAGATACGGAGGGCCGCAGCTACAAAAAAGAGGGGAGGGGGTTGATCCTTGATACTATTGTTACAACAAACGAAATGAAAAAAATATTACGCGTCTATCTCTGTAACCGAGATCTGCGATAATTTTCAGAATTTTTTTAAGAAAAAAAATCAAAAATTTTACTTTAACCAGAAAGTAATCTATCAGTTTGTATACTTAGTTTTTAACCAACGAGAAATGAGTATAGTCCTAGTCCATTCAAGTAAAGAGACATATTCCATTTAAGCTGTATTTAGGTGTAATAAATAGTAATATAGGATAAAATATTTTAACTTTTAACGCTAACCATTTCAAACAATTAACAGCTAATTGTGGAGCGTATCTTTCACAGCTGGAATGGATTGCAGTGTTTTTAAGTAAATGCAATCCAGAAAAAGTTTGCAAAATTTCATCACAGTATTTTAAGTTTACAATTTTTCAAATTTATCAATGTAATATAAGTATATTTATCACATTATTGTAATAAGTAATTTTGTAATAAAATAATGTAAACGTTATATAAATTTTCAATAAACTTCAAATTATATTCATTATACAAGTATCGTATATAGCGAGCGTGTCTTAAACATATAAAAACATTATCAGAAAAATTTGAATTGCTGATGGCACGATTAATAATCTTTTGGAAAATCAATCAAGTTTTATCATTTTAATTAAAATTAATAATTTGAACAATGAAAATAACGATAGCAATAATATATCCGAAGCTGAAGAATTAGATTCAGCTGAAATCGGCATTGAAGGAATTGATTTATTATCCGATTCCGAATAATATTCAAGTTAATGATAAAGTAACATCATAAAACCAAAAAATAATAAAATATTTGTTTTTGGTACATGAATGTTTCTAAATTCAAGAAAAAGTTTATCATGTTTACCACATTTCCTTCTCTAACCAACTCTTTCAGTATGTTTTAATGGTAAATACGAGAATTGTTTCAAAAATACACAAAAATACGAGAATTCTCAGAATCTCGTACGTGATTATTGAACACTAGATATAACAACCCTGCGAATTACATTAACCAGCAACATTATTTCTCGAGATATAGCGGGAAGTCTATTTGGGTAACGTTATGACACGATAGATTTTCTGTGAGCGATGATCTCACTATTGTACATGAAATTATTGCTAAAAATCCACATAAAGATCCGAAACTGTGAAGGAAATTTAACAGAAAATGTTGCAGCGCTGATAAAACCTTTTCTCTTCGAGTGGTGAAAGAACAGTAGACTACTTTTTGAAATTATGACAGAGAGAAGATAGAATAAATTTAGAAAGTAAATTAATATTTCACATATAAAATGCGACTTCTTAAATTTAGAGTACATAAATTAGAAAATCACTTCAAAAACTAAACTAGCTAAATCGCTAAACATCCGTTCACATCCACGAAATGCGATTTCACGATTGTCAGATTCCAACAAAATCGATGATCGAATTTTGAATCAAGGTCGAGGTAGATGTTTTTTCATAGTAATAAACTTTTCAAAAGAATTATGCCCTACTAGTGCGGATAATGAGATATAAACAAAACGAGATGTTTAGCTTATCTCTGTTATCGCTACAGAAATAAGCACTCGTTTGCGTCGCGTCCATGACAATATCATGGACCCGACGCGAACGAGTGCTTGAATTCTTCTATTCGTGTCATGTTTTAATATCAGAAAATGTTTTGAGAATATCACCCCATTGAATTTGAGATCAGGCAATTTCTCAGTTCAATTTAATTTGCAGATCAGGAACCAAAGAGTAATATACGAAGAAGCAACTGAATTCTACAGAAAATTTCAGACCCACAGCACTAAAAAAACCTAAAATAAATTTGCCTTAATTCAGAAATCTTCTAAAGATATGTTTTCGCTGATTTAATATATTAATTAAAATAGTATCATCAATATTGCTATCCTTCTCACCACCAAATTACAATTCTTCCATAGTTAACATTACCATTAACATTCCATAGTCAACATTACAATTCTTCCATAGTTGCGCGACGCAAGGATTTGCCGTTACAGTAACCACGACCGTGCAAAAAAAGTCTTATAAAAGTGAGATGTCATTGATAGCTTGTTGATCATTAAATAATTACTAATAAATGTGAAAAATTAATTAATTGAGTTAATATAATTCAATTTTAAGATTATTTTTATTAATCTCTTAAAAAATAATAAATAAATGTGAAAAAAACCTTAAAAAGTAATATCATATCAAATCGTGAAAGCCTCGCGGGCCGCACAAAATGGCTTGGCGGGCCGCCTTTTGGACAGCTGTGTTAAAATATCCGCTTTGAATTTAAGCCGCACCCAAATTTTACGTCTTAAAAATGTGAATAAAAAGCGCGGCTTAAATTCGAAGTAATACGGTATATTTTGTGTATGTTAATAAAATAATATATATTGATGATAATATACAAAAATTAAGGAAGGAAATGCATTTCACAACCAAAAAAACAATAGGAAATTCTAACCAAATAAAATGATGCGCATCAAAACAGCTTTCATGCAAATCCTAACATTTACAGTAAATAATTGAATACATTACCATCAGTATTCTATCGGATATCTATGCTAATTAATTACTGTTTGAAATCTTTTTTTCATTGAATTAACCAATTTTGAAGTTTCTACTAAAACGATTTTTTTTTCTTATAACTTAGTTTTTAAAAAATCTTAAGATAGTATGTAGTGTTAACAAATATATCTGTCCAATAATTCTCATAAATATTCATTGAATTCAGAACTGGTAATTGATGTGGTATATGCAATTGTTTTGGTGCATCATACAATAAAAATTACCCTAGGATATGTATAGTGTGTTTAAGATCATTATATCTTTGAATATATAGGTTATATTTGAAATGCTGGTAGAGAATCCTTGGTGAACTTTTACACCTGTTTAAAGTGTATAGAATTTTATCTTGTGGTCCACAAAGATCACTTTGACAAAAACTTCATTGATTTGATATACCTATGTGATCTATTGGTTTGAATATGAAGACAACAGAAATTTGCAACTAAAAGACTTGTTTCAGATTTTGAAAATATTTAAATTAATTACTATTTTTATCATCACATCATATTATATTAAGCAGTATTTAAAAATTATATTATTAAAAGAATAGAAAGTTGATAGAATGCATCATTGATATCGTTACAATCATTCGACTTAATGATAATTCAATCTTACGATTATGCTTACAATATTTCAAACTTGACTATTTTCACAGTATATAGACTAGAAATATATATATATTTTTGTTTTATTCAAAATTTATAATTGAATAATAACTGCATAGTAGAGCAATTGTTTCGGTGCACCATACAATACCGACAATTTTACCAGTCTGGGTGATCCAGTTTTCCATTGTCAACTATTAGTACTAAAATTACTACTATTATCGGTCGTTTTCATCTTACAAGTTTTTCTCTAATGGGGTTATCAAAATATAATCTTAACATATACCGCATATACTCGAATATAAGCGGACCCCCCGACTTTGGAGTTTGAAAATCGGTAAAAATGCGTAACAGGTGTGTAAGCCTACCCCCAGACTTTAGCACTTAAAATTCGATAAAAATTTGAACGATAAATTACATGATCTTTGATTTTAGTTACCGATATATTAATGCCATTTGCCAAAATAAACATTTTATTGAAACTTTAAATATATACATATAAAATAAATTATTATAATATAGACACCAATATATCAATTTAAAAGGTAAAATTTTACTTTAATCGAAACGATCGAGCGCGTCGCGCCGCCGATTCCAACCTGCGTTTGTATAAGTGCATCGGATAGACGACGCCGCGCTACCTGATGCGCCGCGACGCAGAAATTCTCGACAATAATCTAGTGATCCAACGCAGCGCGCCTACATATGATTCTTGGATTACTGTCGAGAATTTCTGCGTCATGGCACATCAGGCAGCGCGGCGTAGCCTATCTGATGCACTTATATAAATGCAGGTTGGAGTCGGCGCTGATCCAACGCAGCGCGCCTACATAACGATTCTTGGATTATTATCGAGAATTTCTCCATCATGGCGCATCAGGCAGCGCGACGTCGCCTATCTGATGCACTTATACAGTATAAATGCAGGTTGGACTCGGCGGCGCGACGCGCCCGATCGCAACAGGTAAAGTAAAATTTTACTCCGAAGCGAAATTGATGTCGGAGAATGATATTATCGTTAGGATGACGTAACTTCAGAAAATAATAAGTTAACGAATAGTAATAAATTTTTATAATTTGCATAAAAATATTTTCTTATTATTGTTGTTATTGAATTAATTGTTATTCTTTTCTAAAAAAAGTTCACATCATCACAGTAAAAATTCCATTAGAATACGTCTACGTCACGCGGCTCCAAAGAGACCGTTCGAAGTTTCGTTTTCCCTATAGTTGAGTTGTGTTAAAATCTATGATTCAAATCTTTGATTGTATTTTAAAATGAGTGGATCACCCTAAAGCTACGTTTACACGATGCAACTTTTCATGCAACTAGGCGCACGAGAAGGCATGCAAAGGCGCATGCCTCAAAATATGTTGCAATACTAGGCGCAAGAAGGCGCATGTGTTCCCCATCTTAGTTGGGTAAGCTAGGTTTAGACGATGCCTCTGCATGCAACGTTGTATGCAGAATGACGCATGCCTCAATGTGCAACAGCCGCATGAGGCACGCAACTTGCCCCTTCGTATTCACACGTGTAGGACATATTGCAGACAATACCGACACGAAAAGAGTTGTTCGTTGCCGCTTTAGCGGCAGCTACTGTTATCATTTCAAATGACGGAAGGAAAAGAAGAAAAACGTGTGTTTTGACTCGCAAATATTTCGATCGAAGCGCTAATAACATCAGTATTTTGAATCGAGTCAGGTTAGATAGTTTGTCTTTTCAAAAAATTTACTAAAACGTCTTGACGATGATAAATTTAACTTCTTCAATAAATTGAAGTGTTTTCTTCACATCTCAATCCACAAAGCAAAGAAAAATTTACGAAAAAGTTTAAAAATAATCAAAACAAAAATGTTGCGAGACTAGTTGCACGTTAAGCTTCGTACACACTTGCGAATAGAACGGCGAGCCGCAACCAGAACCGTACGCCAAACCTCGCTGCGAACACTGACGTGTGGCGCGGTTGCTCGGTTCGCTGTTTTTCCGTCTCACGAGACTACGATGTATCGACAACAAGAAGTGGCAGCCGCTTATATTTATGTTCATCTTGCCTTAAAAAAGAAGAAACAAAGAAGAAAAAGACGATGGTGGCAAACTCAGATGTATAATAGTAGAAAGACGATGGTGGCAAACTCACATGTATAATAGTAGATCAGTGTCTGGTGGTGTTAGATTAATACAAGATTTGAGAAGTCAAATGTCTTGACGATGATAAATTTTAACTTCTTCAATAAATTGAAGTGTTTTCTTCACATCTCAATCCACAAAGCAAAGAAAAATTTACGAAAAAGTTTAAAAATAATCAAAACAAAAATGTTGCGAGACTAGTTGCACGTTAAGCTTCGTACACACTTGCGAATAGAACGGCGAGCCGCAACCAGAACCGTACGCCAAACCTCGCTGCGAACACTGACGTGTGGCGCGGTATGATTTAATTTAATTTTCAAATTAAATTATAGTATAGTATTTTGGAAAACCAATATTTAATAATCTGATATGAAAAATATTTAATAATGATGTATTGATATAAACTATAGGATACATTTTTATATTAATGATACAATATAATATATTAAGTTTAAATAGGCTCTAACATTTATATAAATCTTATACACGAAAAAATTATAATCAATTTTAATAAGTGAAACTTTCATTTACATATTATTCAAATGTTTATCATTTTAAAACTCAGTTACGTTTAAAAATAGTAATTTTAAACAAAAATGCTATATATTTTAACGAGAATTTATTAATAATTCATATAAATGACTGATTATTAAATATATTTCAAATATAAAAAGTGCATTTTATTGTTTATAAAATAAATATTTATAACAAGTTTTGGGAAAAAATTACAATAGATAAGTTACGGATAGATTAATTTTATTTCTGATAATTAATTTAATGTTGAAAGTTAAAATGTCTTAATTCATTTTATTATTGATTATCATAAGTAAAGTCAATTTCTTAAACTTAATTTTAATATATCTGCAGTATATTTGAAATTTTCTCTCTCAGTTATAAATTTATATTACTGTTTCATAAAATGTTCTCATTCGTTAAGAGTTACTTATAATTTTATTTAATTTTCCGATAGTATTAAAATTATAATAAATTATTCTCATAACTTTCAATTGAAATCTGCCTCTGGATAAAATCAAAAGTAATAATTTAATTATTTTTATAAATAAAAAACTAACATATATATTATCTACATATCTTCTTTATTAATATAAATCTATGCTAACTGTTTTGTTTATAGTTATTATATACAGTAATTGGTTAGAAAAATATGCAATATTGTGAAACTGATGCATAATGTCATGAAATATGCTTAAATACTTTAAGCAAAATTTTTAAGAATTAAACAAAATGCAGTATTTCAATCCATAAAGTGTAAATTTATAAAATATTTAATTATAATCCAAATATATTTAATTAATTTAATAAATTTAGAATATTTTAATTCAATAAACAAGATGTTTATTTTCTTATTATAATTATACATAGATTATTGAGCATTTTAGTAATGAATAGTAAATGAACCAAAAAAACTTATTGAGCTTTATTATATATCAAATCATAGAGCAACTAATTGTAAAACAGTTTTTAATTGTTAGATCCACCACAATTAAAAACTAATTGATGAAATGATTGGGCCATTCTTTTTCTTCAAGCCAACAGTAGCTAGCATTATATACTTGGAGCTGCTAAAATGCTATGTCAACCACAATTGGAAACCAACAATTAAATGTTTACCCCTAATGTGGCAGTGTAACTGAATGCTGCACCGCCACACTGTCTGGAGCTATCTGATGCACAATTTCGTAACCGCTGGATTGGCCATGGAGGACTACTTCCCTAACCACCCCATCTTTTGGCTTGATACGACGCGATTTTTTTTTTTGTGAGAATATGTGAAAGACTGTGTTTACGCCATCAAAGTGCGTGCCAGTTTTGAATTTAAACAACGAGTCATTGATAAAATAATGCCCGAAATGCTGAACACATGGCGAGAAACTGAATACCTACTGAATATCGGATGTGCCACAAATGGATCAGATATTGAAGTGTTTTAAATTTCTGTGAATATATAAACAAACTGTTGAGCTGTTTTCTGATTTTATATGTAATAAAATTGGATAAGTTCTTTAGTTCATTTTCCATTCATCACTAAAAAGCACCCAATAATTTATGATCATCCCTCATATTATATTGTATTACGATATTTTAGTATACATTACTGTATCATTAATAAATATTTAGATAATGGCATATCAATATTATTAAACTTAAAATAATTAAATTAAATGTTTTTATTAAATTTTATAGATAATTGAAAATGCCGATTGAAGTCCATTCTTTATCAATATTATTTATTAATTACTCAAAAATTTCAAAGAATATTAAACAGGGCCGCCGAGAGGGGGTGACATCCATGACTTTTGTCACGGGCCCGGCATCGAAGAGGGCCTGACCGTCGGGACTGAAGTGTCTCATAACGTATCCGATAGTTCGCAGGCTGTCGACAGAGTAACTAAAGCAGTCGTGCCAAAATAAACCTTTTCTGACCGTCGGGACTGAAGTGTCTCATAACGTGTCCGATAGTTCGCAGGCTGTCGACAGAGTAACTAAAGCAGTCGTGCCAAAATAAACCTTTTATATATAACATAGTATGTAATGTATGGAATTTAATTTATTGTTTGCCTTTTTTAATTAAATGCTTATTGTTTTATATGTTTTTTTTTTATTAAACCAAAGTGATGCACTTTTTTAAGTGGGGCCTATTAAACCAAAGTGATGCACTTTTTTAAGTGGGGTCCGGACCACAGACTTGTCACAGGCCCGAAAATTTTTCTCGGGGCCCTTATATTAAATATATTCTATAATAATAATGCTAAAAACATTTTCTTATTTATAAGCAAATTTTTTAATGAAATAGAATATTGAAAATTAAAATTACCAAAAATAATTGAAAGTCTTATCAGAAAATTATCGTATAATGAATATTTTCGAAATTTAATGTAAAATTAATCAATATATTAAAAATAATACTCTCATCTTGTATTAGAATTTAATTAACATAAAAAAAACTATTTAATAATAATTATTTTACCAGTTATGTAAAAAAATAATAATAATATTTAAACGTAATACATATGTACTGTAGCATTTAAGTATGATGTGAAATTATATTTGGAAATAGATATAAAAAGAGTTAATTGTAAAGGCTTATAAATAAATGATTTAAATTTTAGAGTCACCAAAACAAATTGCATGTATGATTAAACGATTTCAGAAAGCCAAGTCACGTTCCCAATTAAATAAATAATAATATTATATAATCATGTTGTAATTACCTATATTATAAATAATTAAAATTTTTTAAATAATTTGAAGATTCTAGCGTTTTATTCTTTAATTTATTTTCTGATTATTAAGTTTCGTAAATATTGACTTTTTAAATTTTTAATCTTTAGAATTAAATTGATGATAAATTCGTTAACATCATTTTTAAATTATATAATGAAATGTGATATAATATCCCCAGAGGAGATATTTTTTAAATCAGATTCGTATGAGATCCAGTGGAGAATGAACATAATCGAATGGGTGAACCGGTATTCCCTCTAATACATTGAAGAATATAATCAGAGTTTCCACTCCATATTTTCCGCATGGAAAGTTGAAATATTTCTATTTTGGAAGTTTTAACTATTTTGAAATCTGAAAGTTTTTCCTTTTGTTTGCTGGACTAAAGAGTATTTCAAAAATATTAGTAACTACAGTATTATATTCAAGATTCAGTTAGTTAAAAGAACGATTTCAAAATTTGATAAAACGATTGTCGAATCAATAGCTTTCATAGATTTATCTAATTATTTTTTAGTTTATATTCAATATCAAAAATATTGTACTTTACTTAAATATACTATGCTATAGAACTATATGAGAAATCTTTGATTTCGTTCATCAATTATTTTTTGATGTGCTCCACTCTTTTAAAGCAGAAAAGTGCAAAGAAGATTAATATATCTCAGAATGATTCAAGTTTGAAATTAATCATATTGTTTAAATTTATTATTATATGCAGTGCCGCTAATGTTCTTCACTTTAAAGGTAAGAAAATATTGTATGGATTAAATATGTTTTTATTAATAAAAGCTCATAAAAAATGGAAATAAAGTTGTAAAGCCAACTTTGTGAAATACTGACATATTCATGTACAAGACCTGATATAGAGTATTCATATCGTATAGGCCTACTGATCATATGATCATATATTGTATAGTACAGGAGTAGCCAAACTTCATGTCACTAAAAGAAACACATAGGAGAATCTCAAATACTTGAGAGCCACAATCCGTTTCTTTGTGAGTCAGTGAAAACCTCATTAGTATTTTTGGGTAATCTTGACAATGGTTTCAAATATTGTTTATTATATATTTCAGATGCATTTATTTCGTATAGATGCATACTACGTTTTACAATAAATAAATAAATTATAAATTTATTATTTTTAAAGTTAAATAGATATTTGCTTTATATTTATTAATGACTTTCATGATAAGGAGCCACATTGACGATATCAAAGACCTGCAATTGGCCACCGTGGGAATAGTATATAGTGTACATAGAATATAATATTTCATTGGATCTCTATAATTGCATTTGCATATTCTTTTTAAATTGAAATTTGTTCAGCATTTATTAATAAAGCGTTATATGTAATCGATATATAGTGGATTGAACATTATATTTCTATATACAATGCGTCATTGGATATTCTAAGACATCTGAAAGACAGAAGACAAGCTTGAGTTTTCAATCAGGTTCCTACTAAATAAATTGATACTAAAACATTATAACTTTGGCAAAATGTTCATATCATGTTAAATAATAAATAAATAAATAAAATAAGAAATAGTACAAATAAATGACTTCGTGAAAATTATAAACCTAATACAAAAAGTTATTTAATAAAGTATATTTTTGTCCAAATTATTCAAGCTTTTGTGGAATTTTTATGTAGATTCTTCAATTTCTAAATACTTCGTTTGCATATTTATTACATTTGTAATTTGAACCATTCTTCGCTCATTTCTATGCAGAATGCTATCTCTCATTCAGCTCAGCCATTTGTTCGTCAAAGCTTAATTTAGGAAAATAATCTTTTGTGATGAAAGCTAATTTTTAAATTTCTTTTTATGTTTTACTTTAATAGAAGAAAACGTTCTATATACTTCCTTATGAAAGAATTTAATATACAATACTTATATATATAAGTTCAATAATTTCAATATATGATTATTTGGAGAAAGGAAGAGGTGAATAATAAAAAAAGCAATCAGTTATGGAAATAATTAATCGTCTCTTTTCCATTACTTTAATAGAAGAAAACGTTCTATATACTTCCTTATGAAAAAATTTAATATACAATACTTATATATATAAGTTGAATAATTTCAATATATGATTATTTGGAGAAAGGAAGATGTGAATAATAAAAAAAGCAATCAGTTATGGAAATAATTAATCGTCTCTTTTCCAACATATCTTCTATTTTGGACTGATTAAAGATGCGTGATTAAAATGTATGTCATCAAAGTCATCTTCAATGGCATGAACTTTTTATTGAATTTCATAAAGATTAATCGAATAGTTTAAAAATTATTAGAAAGAAAGCTCAAAAGTTTGAATGTCCACTACTTTTAAATAGATGATATATGCGGCATTAAGGTCATCGTTAATGGAATAAATTTTTTGCTAAATTTCATAAAATCCATTAATTAATTCAAAAAATACCAATATATATATATATATTGGTATTTTTTGAATTAATTGGATTTCTGATATATATATATCAGATATATCAGAAGTTTGAATACTCTATTTTACTCTATTTTAAATTGTTGAAGTTATAAGATTAAAAAATGTAAGTTTAGGTTATGGTTAATGATAGAACATTTCTACTGAATTTATAGAAAAATTATTAATTAGTTGAAAATTATTAATATGTAATACATATTAATAATTTTTTATTACATATTAATAATTTTTAAACTAAAGACAAACAAAATGTCAGAAAGATACAATTAAAAGAATAAGCATAAAAGGGAATTTTCATATGCTACAAGCATTTATTTCCTTTCTTACAGACAGGGAATGAAAGGAATAGAGGGCTTTGACCCTTGAAACTTCCTTTCTTATAATAGTATAATTTAGCAAAGGGTCCATCCAAAGGCATAGCTTCTTTTTATAGACACTGTCACGAAAAAAGGATACAGGCATACTCATAGGTTTGACCTTTGAAATTTCGTTTCTTCGTTACTCATAGGCTATTAATAGAAAAAAGAGTGCACCCATTAGTCGTCTCTTATGACACACGAGTGAGACGGGTGGATGAATTCTGTTCCCACCACAGGATACTTCCTTTCTTACAGATAGAGAATGAAAAGATTAGAGAGCTTACTCGAAGGAATTATTCCTTCGAGTAAGCTCTCTAGGATGGAAGAAGAATTAAGAAAAATTAGAGAAAAGAAGAAAAAATTCCTGTCAGGAGAAGTGTAACAGGGCACTAGAGGAAGGGGAAGAAGCTCTTCCTTTATTATAATACAATAAAAAGAGATAGAAGGCGTACTTAGAAGTTTAACCCTTTGAAGAATGAAAGACGAAGTGAGAAGAATATAGGAAAGCATGAGAAAAGAGGGAAAGGATCCTATCAGAAGAATTGTGGCAGGCCACTAGTAGGAAAAATGAGTGCACTCTTTAATCGCCTCTTTAAGAAAAGAGGGAAAGGATCCTACCAGAAGAATTGTGGCAGGCCACTAGTAGGAAAAATGAGTGCACTCTTTAATCGCCTCTTACGACCCGCGGGTGAGACGGTGAATGAATTTTGTCCCCCATCCACAAAGATCTCTTCTTTTCTTATAGAGTAAGTCGGAGGGATAAGTCACATTTGATAATATGCCGTACTGATATAAATAATACATTATTTTGATAGCAAGACAATTGATGGCGCTCTGTACATGTGCATGCTATCAATCAATGTCGGAAGTGAATGATAATTGATAGACACTTCGATTCATTGCAATTATCTACTAATTTTTGCGTGAATCAGACTAGCAACATGACTTTAGAAAGTTTTTATTATTTTTTTATTGATTTTTATTTTCGAAATCAAAATTGAGAAAGACGGATGCGGATATATGTCTTCGATTATATACACCTTGTTGTCATTTTGCAATCTTGAAATATTATCATTATTTTCGTGTTGGTTATTAACTTGAATTTTGGCAGTTACAGTAGATTGATTTTTCGGACAATATGCTGCACAGTATTTTACCCCCATTTTCTGAAATGAAAATCTGAGCATAAATTACTGTTTTTTATTTCAGAAATATGCCTCGTAATTTATACATAAGAATATAACAAAACTAATATAAATTATCTTGTCTATGTTGTTTTACACTGCTTTTCAATCAATAGCCTATTGATGTCTTCCAAGCCATAATACAAATTCCAAAGGCCGAATAAGATCTTTCTTAGATACTACAGGTACTACAATTTCCTAAATTTTTTATATTATCCATTTTCGTATTTATTTAGTTGAATAAAAATATCTTTTAAATACTGAAACATATTATCTTTTAGCTGTTATCATATGATGGCACTTCGCATATTTTTTTCTTGACATTAATCAGTAGGAATTATTTATTTTTGAAATTCATCTCCTATTTTTTCATTATCTTAATAAATATTGTTTATTCTGATATGAGTTTTATTACTAATGTCACACAGTCAAAGCAAAAATTGTTTTAAAAAATGTTGCTATATTTCCTTAACTTACAGTATATACTCTAAATATCATATTTTCTACAGAAAGTCGCCTAAAAAATCATAAAAGGTCAATTATCGAACAAATTTTATAATTCGATAATTAGCATGAAAATTAAATCATGTTTTGTTCCATTACTGTTTCAAATTAGATAAGTATGTATGAAAGTAGACGTTATCGTTTGAGAATAAACATTAATAATTGTATGTTTTCATATATAATTTAAGAAACGATTTCTTATTAATCATATTAGTTTACTCCCCTGTCATGAATGATGTATTTATTGAAAATAAATACGCAGTTTCGATAAATACTTATAAAGTGACAGATTGCTCTTCGGGGCATAGCATTCACGATTAACGTTGACATCATAAATAAATTGGGAAATTGGTTTAAATGTATGCCATTGATAAATTATTATGATCATATATAAAATTAATCTGTTTAAAATTTATTTTTTTACATCCATATATAAAATTTTTGTAAATTAATTTTTTATAGTGAATAGGTTTGATTTTGTATTGTTACAATAGATGAATAGGTTTGTTTATCATCACGTACGATCCAGTTCAAACGTATCAGCAATGTCTGTTGAATCTGTTTTCATCGATTTAAGTTAAGAAACTTACATCGATTCAAGAAAATTATAATATTAATGAGTACGTTTATTTACAAAAATCTACTTAGAGGATAATAATAATAATAATACTGATCTTATAAAAGAAAACATTAAATTGAAATATTTTAAGTACTTCCCCCCTCAGTCAATGTAAAAAAATTAAAAATTAAAGAGATCAATGAAATTTTCGAATAGTCTAATTATTAATTAACGAAATTATAACTAATATTTAAACTTACATAAATAAATGTAAATTTAATAAGTATTCTGAAAATTTAATTCTGTTAGGGCATTCTTGAGTAAGATATAATCGTAGTTAAAGTACTCTTAAATAGTTTTAGTGGTATGAAGGTTGGGCACTTTAACAATCATCGAATAACGTCTGCTATCACCCTTCAATTGGCTGATTGCTTGCAGAAATAAGTTAGGAATTTTTATTGTATAATCTGAGATCGAATCTGTTGATAATATTTTCAAATTTTTTCAGGGCATCTAGATTTGGCACAGATCTACATTTCTGCACGATTCAGCAGATCCCATTGATAGTAATTCTTTTGATTCGATGCAATAACTGCTATACAAATAGAAAAATTAGATTATAATTTTGGGAATTGTGTGTCAGTCTAGGGAGAAAGTATCTGAAATCGGCTTTATTGATAGCGAAGATAAGTAGTATTGTTATGAAAATCCTTAAGCTAATGAAATGTAATCCTTGATGAAAGTGATTCCTACTAATTATGCACAATTAATTAAATACTTATTGTTGAAAAATATATTCGAATTCAAATACTGTATAATTCAATAAACATAGTGAATTTTGATATTAGTATATTCTGATGTCAAGGTGATTTATATCTTTCTTGAAAGGCACTCACAGATTACTGTACTCATTCAATAAATATATTTTAATATCGAAAACATTAACCAAATAGACATTACATTATAAAATATGATGTGTTTCCACTCCCATCAGTGAAAACTTTGTATACTTCTGCTCTTCGATCTTCATAATGGAAGGCATATACATAAAAGGAAGTTTCTGATATCATTTGTTTATCAAATTACAAAAATAGAAATATCTCATATTTCACATTATTTTATCTATGAAAATAATAAATCATATTTCACATTATTTTATCTATGAAAATAAACTTCGTGTCCTATTTTCATAGATGAAACCGATTAAAGGAAAATAATCAATTCTGAATGATTGAAAGAATAGTTGACTATAGGCGTATATCCTTTTAGGAAGACTAATCATGTTAAGTGGATTAAAGTCAAAATGTGCTAATCCAAAGTTAATCATATTTCATTTTCAATGTATTGATTATTCGAACTGATTCCACAGAAACTCATTATATTTTCAAACGGACATATATTTTAGTTAAGCATCTCAGCCATGCATTTTTGATCAATTATGGACTTATAATCTATATAGAGAGTTTAATGAAGTCTTCTTTTCCTGATGAATTTAGATGTTTTTCACTGAATGCATCTCTTCATAATAAGTTTACAAAGATTCAGTAACATATTAAATTTTTCTATATTACTGTTCATTTAGTTCTGCTTAAGGGTTATTTCTAAGGAATATTTATTATCTCCTGGAATCTGTTTTAAATACAGTATGGTTAAATTATATTTCAAGCGACTGATCCTTTAGAAAAATATTTTCTAAGGTTTCTTGTTTCGCCATTTTCATTGATTTTTTTTATAAGTTGGAAACAAATTTTATGTGGTATTTATAAGCAGATAAATGCAATCAATTTCCACAAAGTAATGAAAATCAGAATTAGTTTTTCCTGCGTATTTTATAATATAAATACGCAGGAATGTAATTATGTAATTACTGAATTCGATTTATTTAATTTTATATTATTTCAGTATAATTTTTAACATTTTTATTGAAATAAAAATTTAATTAATAGATTTGATTTCTTCGTTGAGTTTGAATTTTTTATGTTATAAATAAGAAAATATTCAAAATCAGGTAACAAGCATTCAATGTCACTTTATATTGAAAATGTGTTAATTTTAAAGAAAATAATATTTTGATTTAAATTAACTATTTTTAATTATTAATTTTTGTAATATACAAGGATTCATAAATTTTAAAAAATAAGCCATCTTAAGAAGTGTTTTGTTTTTATGAGTTATTATTTAATCATAATACATAAATTCAGAACTGATAGATATCTTTTCTATATAAAATAAGTTATAATTTTGAAAGATTGCATTTTATAGCCAAAATTTAATTTTTTAATTATACAAAAATAAAAGTTAAAGTATCAATTATATCTAAGAAAAATTGTTTTCCGAAATGACAACAAATCGAAATACGGAAAAGTTAAATATTTAGTAGACATTACGGCTTAAAAAAAATTGAAAATGAAACAAATATTTCAAGAAATTCTAGTTTTTTAAATAATATTATTTATTTTATTCAAAAATATAAAAAATACCGATATTTCGTTATGCTAATGGTATAGATCAGCGGTGGCGAACCTACGGCACGCGTGCCAGGAATGGCACGCAGAACAATTTTAAGAACAATGATATTTTTATTATTATTATAGATATAAAAAGTTTCATTAACTTCTGATTTTCGGATTGGAATTTAAATAATTTTTTTTAATATTTAAGATTGCATTGCTTTCGAAATTCGTTCGAAAACACACAAATTAATATTTTATTTATTTGAAAAAACATACCATTTCCTATTATAAAATTTCATTTTAAATGCTAATTCTTTACATTGTAATATTTATCTACATTTTTTAAAAAGATAAATAGGTTATCTTTTAAAAAAATCCACATTTTAACTTATATAATTACTAAGAAGGGAGATATTAACAAGATATATTGCGAAGACATCCTATTAGCACAATATGTTTTTTAAAACTGCAATTAAAAAGCGAAATGTTTTTATTTATAAAATGATAAAATGCATTTATTTTATAAAGTTATATTTGTGCATGATATAATAGAATAAAATAATAAAGTATATATATATTACATATTAAATAAAGATTTCAGTAGATGATATATTTAAAATTTTTTATAATGTATTGCATAATCATATACATTATTTACAAAATTCTGCAAATAATTTGTTATATAAACTTATGTAATTCCATAATAGCAGCAGTTTTATATATTTCAAATATATTTTAATTTAGCAAGTACTTCCATATTTTTTTATTTGTAATATTTTATATGTATAATATAAGGTGCGTCCCAAAAGTATAGGAAACTGTTTTCTTTGTGGCGATGTCGTAAAAACCAGTAATAGAATCATGATGTAATGTTGCTGCATGATTTGAATTATTCAAAGTTCAAACACAATAGTGGCACTTTCATCTATTACCAACTTAAGGGCAATAACCATGCAACATTTATACATAGTTAATTATAGCTCTTAATAGCGTATCTCCAGGCTTTCGTGATATTGTCTGCCTGTCTAATATTAATTACATTCTCAGTTAAACATGCTTTTAAAATTTCTACTTTTTCTAGGGTGAACAGATCTTTACTATCATGCGCCTTCTTGATAATTCTTGCATCCTCCCATACTATCTCAAGATCCTTTTCATACGCTCTTTGAGCCAGCGCTGTAGAGAGCTTTCCTTTTCT
>AYEL01076692.1:0-57882 GCA_000484575.1 Olivierus martensii
GTTATGAGTCTTTTATACTTCAATACATCGAAGATTCGAAAGCTGAACGTCTACTTAACGATCCCACTCCAAGGTTAGCAGTAAAAGTGGCTAAATTTTTCCAGAAGCCTAACCTCCCATCGTATATAGGAAAGAAGAAAGTGCCTAACCCGGCATGCCCCAGGATCTTCTCGTTTATCAAGACTCATAAAGATCCAATCTCAGCACGCCCAATCGTCGAGAAACAGCGCTCTCCAACATTTTTCCTAGAAAAAAGCTTAGCTAAGTGGTGTATTCACAAACTAGAAGGCTACCGAAGTTCCATCCAATCTTCGCAGGAGTTCCTGAACCGCTTAATTTTAAGAAAAAATAATACTGTCTTCCTATATTTTCTGTATGGTGGAATTGTTTGTAATTTTATTTTCAATCATATCTAATTAATTACTTGTATGTTAAAGTAAAAATTTTGTAGAAATAAAATTATTGTAGGAATTATCAAGCATATAATATAGAAATTTTAATAAACTAAGGCAAAAAATAAAATTTAAAATATGACGATAAAATTTCAACGTGCAGTATTTTTGTTATTTATGGCATTAGCAGCGAAACTATTTGCTATTACATGGATTTTTCTGGAACAAAATTTTCCTATTTATGTATAGAAAAGCATGAAACTAGCTTTTTGTTTTACAACTTTAAAATTATAAGTTTGGAGGAAATATTCGAAATTTAAAAACAAGATATTTTTGAAACTTGTCAGCAAAATATCTTTATATGCGATAAACAGTGTATCTGAAAATAAAAATTAAGCTACTGTGAAGCCATATCGGGGAAAAAATTAAAGCTGAATAAAACGATAACTTTTCGAAGAGGACTCTGAATGCATGCATAAAATTTAACTAAAATAGTTTTCTTTTAGATATCGCTTTAGCTTACAGGCTAACAAACAAGCTGTTTTTGAAAAAATAATTTGTCTAATTTCAGAACATGTCCGTTATTTTGAAATAATCAAAGTCTATGTCATTAAAGTCATCTAACTAGCATGGCCCTTTTATTGAATGTCATTAAAAACTATCGAATAGTACAAGTTAAGAAAACATCGGCAGTTTGAATCTTTCCATTTTTTAAATGTATGAAGCTATATAAGATTAATTAATCTTATTTTAACGTCAATTTTATTTTATTAAGGTTAACTTTAGGGACCAGAACTCCAAATTAAATTCATAAAAATCAATCAATTCAAAATTTATTAAGGAGAAAATCCTCCAAGTTTGAAAGTTCGTCATTTTTAAATAGTTGATTAAGGATTACAGTAAAAAGTCATCTCCAATTACTTTACTTTTCTACTAAATTTCATAAAAATTCATTAAGTAGTTCAAGATATATTACGAAAGTATCTGAAGAATTTGAATATCCGCCATTTTTTAATTAATAGATAAAAAAATCGCTAATGAAAGTTTAAAATTGAATTTTCATGCTATATTTGTTTTTGAACTGATGAGTCTGAAAATATAGCAAATAATTGTATTATTTATTAGTTTATTAATTAAGTTAATTATGTTACTGTTATATGACTTATTTCTGTGTTTTTCATGTTATGAAGTCTATATAATTTATATATTATCTAAAGTAGAAATCAAATCGGACTCATAAGAATTATTCTATTAAGTTGAATGAAAATGAAAATTAAATCCTTTCTAGAAAAGGAATAATTCAAAACTTTCATATTGAAATATATCAAGTATATTATCAGTGTGATTATACTGTATAGATAAATCCACATAAAATTCTATTTCTTTTGAAATATTTGATCAAATTATTCTAAAGAGTCTATTTTAGTTTTTCTATTTAATGTGGATTTTTATATACAATTAAATTATATTCTTGAAATATTTTATTATAAAGGGATTTAGATTATTTTGTTCAATAGAAATCCATCCAGATAAACATCGGGAGAAAAAGTTGGACAATCGCAAGACTAGGAAAATTATAGATTTAGACTGAAAGATTGAATGGCATTCTATTCTGTTTATAGCTTAAAATTTATAGAAAGAATAAGTGGCTATATATAACCAGAATTTTGAGATATTCTATTAAAAATATTTAATTTTAATAGGAATGTGTATTAATATATTCAACTTTCCTAACAATGTTATAAATTAATAATCATATTAATTAAATAATGAAAATTTTTATATATATAATATTTTTCAACTTTAGTGAAATTATTCAAACCTAAAAAATAATACTAACAAAATCTATTTAAAAAAATCAATATTTAAATAAAGAAGCAAATTTTTTAATTTTATTAGTCAATTTCAAAATTAAATAAAATGATCAAGAAATTGAAGAGAGAAAATTTCATCAGAATTGAACCAATAATGACCGAGTAATCGCAATTTAATAAAATTTTTTTAAATTTTGGCAACCATGTAATTATATTAGGATCAATGTAATTGAAGTCATATGCTGGGCTATAAAGTGTTAAATTAGGATTAATTAGAATATAAAGATAAAATTCACATGAACAATACTATAAATATAACTACTCTACATATTATATTCATTGTTTTATATCTAGTTTTTTTAAGATAAATATTGAAATTATTGAAATTATACAGATAAAAGTTATTTAATAAATATAATGTAAATAAAAGCTGATTTTTATCTTAAAATGAAAGCTTATTTTTATTCTTATCTTAAATATTGATTTTAGATATCAATAGTTTTTCTTAAATAAAACATTTTGACATACTAACAGTTTTCTTAAATATTGATATCTAAATCAAGATTAGTCCATCCAAATTATTCTGCAGGCCAATTGAAGAATTTTCAATTTTCATGGGTCACACACTAGATAAAACAATATTTAAAAAATAAAAATAATCAAATACCACAACAATCTGTTTTATTTACTGTTCTTATACAAATGCCAAACCCATAATGATGATGTGTGTGCACCATGGATGAAACACTGATGCACATATAAATAACAAGCACTATTAGTGGGAAACAGTTTTTTATATAAAAAACTGTTTCCTGCTAATATTGCTTGTTATTTATAAGTTCCTAAGAAAGCAGGTAGATTTATGATTTTATTTTAACTCTGATGATGTTAATGATATAAAAATAATCTCACAGGCTGCAGATTGGCCAGGCCTGATCTATATAAATAAGTGTTTTATTATTCCAGCTCTTTGGCTTGATTCATTTACTTAGATACACTAATATATGAGCCATAGTGTAATTCCTAATAAAGAAAATGATTAATTTATATATATGAATAATTGATTAAATTATAAAACTGTGGTTATTATTCATTAATAAAAATAAATTTTTATATTTAAATGTAAAAATTTTCTACAGTAAGATTTTTTACTATCTCTCAAGCCCATGAAAAAGTATAATGAACACAAATAATTGCAACTAGAATTTCATGATTCATAGACAAAATGAAACAATCATGTTGAGTAAATCTCATGTATAAATATATTGCATAAAATAATATATTTATAAGATCGGAAGAGCGGTTCAGAGTCAAATAATTGCATTCATATATTTATATATTCATATGTATACATATGAATATATAAATATATGAATGCAATTATTTGACTTAAGTGATTTAAAGTACATTGAAACATTTTTTATCTGTAGGTATATTGTCTATCTGTTCTCTTTCATATTTCAAGAATTATTAGATCAATTTTAAATTTAGCATACTGAACTCTTATGTGAACTGCTACTAGTACGATTATTTTTGGTCAAACTATAAAACAGAAATATAAATTTCACATAATAATATGATGCAATTCTTTTTTTAATTATGAAACTATATTGAATTTTTCATATAGTTTTCAGCCCACTAAAACAAATTTATTTATAAAAGATTTTTATAAATTTTTGAATTTTAGATTAACATCAATTTTCTTTATTAATATTAGAACTATGAAATGTCGATTAATGTCATTAAAAGCAATTTTGTGTTCTTTATCAACAGTTTAAAGCAAATTATATCATAAAATTATAACAACAAAATTTTGATTTATATTTTAAAAATTCTGAAAATCAGCTCAAAGAATATTTTTAAAATTTTAATATGATAAATATAAAAAGTTTGCACACAAATTAGAAAAATGTTAAATCTTTAATTAAAAAAAATCAAAACTTTTTTTATAGAGATATTTGCACTCTTAATTCACCTGTTTTCAAATCAAATTCGCACATTCGCAAATCAACCTCACCCTTTAGCAAATCAAGTTTTTCTACAAAATTCTTCCTCCAGATTATCATTTTTTAATTTCTGAAATAAAAATTAATGTAAAAATAATAATAAAATATACTCAAAACTAAAATTTTAAAGCACAGCTTATCAAAATTATTCACTGAGTAATCAACAATCTGCTGTAGTAAAAGTCTTCATGTAAGTACAGCATATTTTGTTCTAACCACAGTACAATTCTAAGGAAATTACTCTTTTCTATAAATTATAACAATTCCAGACAAAGTAAATTCACTATTTTCAATTTGCCTTTGTGATAATTTGAGCTAGTGATTTATTTTTATTCAATTAAGATGTTCTTGTAGTAAATTCCAAATATTTTTAAGCTCATAAATTAATCTGGAAATGGCTACAATGAGTACATCATCTACTGAGTCAAATTCTGGAAGTCCAGTATTATCAGAATCATCAAAATCCAGGTCAAGGAGCCCTGTTATTCAACATAATCCCTCATCCACATATGGGTCATATTAGTTTAGATATAAAAACATACTAATAAAATGTTATGGTAAAATATTCAGCTGATTTTTTCTATTAATATCTCACCATTTTTATTGCATTGCAAAATCCATTATAATGGATTTTGCAGTACAATAAAAATGGTGAGATATTAATAGAAAAAAAAATTGCAGTAGTAAAAGGAATGTTAAATTAAGTGAAGAGATATTAAACAAAATTGAGGAAATAATAAAAGAAAAGAAACTTTATCAGTGCACAAGAGAAAGTGATGCATGGGGGTTATAGATCCACGCATCATTTTCTTCTTTGCACTGATAAGTTTTAAAGTATTTCATGTACACCTTTGTATTATAAACAATAAAAGTTTGAATTTAACAAAAAATATATATATTATTTTATTTTTATTACAAAAGCTTAATAAAACAATTTGCAGAAACACTTGATTTGAAAAAAAAATAATGAAGTTGATTTACAAACAGGAGAAATTGATTTACAATGGTGAACTTGTTTTGCAAATAGGTGAATTTGGAGTGCAAAATCTGTAATGTAAGACAAGTTTTATAATAATTTTGTTGACAAAAGATGGATGAATTAAATTTTTTATATATGAAATTTTAGTTTTTTAATATATAAAAAAACTCTAATCAGGAAAAAAGTTTTATTTCTTTAGAAATGTTTTCAAACTACATTTGAATTATCCTCAATTGTATTCAAGTGTAGATCAAAAAAGTTTCTGAAGAAATAAAACTTTTCTCTGGAATTGAATTGTTTTCTTATTTGCATTTATCAATTTAGCATTAGGAAATACATCATGAATTTAGTTTTTAATTGATAGCTAATATGCAATGAGAGATCTATGTAAGGGCTAATAGGGCTTGAGCTCAGCACTTTCAACTTTTAGAGGGTTCCAAGACACATTGTAACTGTTGTAAAATATGTAATTGTTAAAAAAGCAGATATCAATATCTAAGTTTTGAATATTGATTACCTCAAGCCTAGTTTTGAATATTGATTACCTCAAGTTAATAAGTTTTGAATATTGATTACCTCAAGCCCAGGGCTCCCAGAAAATTATATCTGTTCTGGCTTGTGTGATCTGTAAAATTTATTATACAGTTGGACCTCCATATATCGAACTTCTATATATCGAAATTCTCCGTATATCAAAGTTTTTTGTTAGTCCCATGAAATTTCCATTGAAATTTGTTTCTAAATATCGAAATTTTTAATTTTAAAAACGAATCTTTCCACTTGATTTAATTATAATAATGTTCATTCTAGCACTCCCAATGACTGAATCCTATAGTAGCCCTCTTGGGCACTCGCTTCTACAAACAAATGCAGAGGAGGAATGCACAAGAGGACCTCGAGAGCGGAAGTAGGAGCAGTCTTCATAGCCCCAGTAATGCCCAAACAAGCCAGCCTTTGAATCTTCCAAAGTTCGGCCTGACAAGTCTTAAGTAAGACCCTAAGCCACCACACTATACCTGACAAGTCTTAAGTAAGACCTTTGAATCTTTCCAAGTTCGGCCTGACAAGTCTTAAGTAAGACCCTCGCCACCAAACAATGGCAGCATAAGTAAAAATAGGTCTCACAACCATGGTATAAATCCAAAGCAACAACCCTGGCCTAAGACTCCATGTCTTACCCAAAATACACCTACAGCCCCAAAGGCCCCTACAGGTTTTCTTCACAACAAACTCAACGTGTGGCTTCCAAGTCAAACCCTTGTCAAGCAAAAACCAAGGTTTTGACCTGGGTAGAAAACTGCACATTTTCTTGAAGAAGATCTGCTCAGTTAACCCTACCAATTGTCCTCCTTGAGTAAAAGGCACAATAACAGTCTTGGCCGGCCAAGTTAAGACTCAACTCCAAGTTACTCTTCAACTCCAAGTTAGACTCTTGGCAAGCAAAACGCCAAGGTATTTGACCTGGGTTGAAAACTGCAACCTTTTCTTGAAGAAGGTCAGCTCAGATAACCCTACCACTGTCTTCTTCGAGTAAAAGGCACAATAACAGTCTTGGCCGGATTAACAAGTGTGAAACTGTATTAAGAGCTGTCTGAAGAACTTCAGAAACAGTCCTAGGAAACTTCCTACCACAATGATATGTCATCAGCATATCCAACAGTTAAGAAACCCTTCCCATTAAGTAAAGCCAATAGCTCATTCACCACCAGGCTCCAAAAGAAGGGGAGACAACAGCCCCTGTCAGTGAGAATCATGACTTCCTCCTCATAGAGTCTTCTAAAAACAACTCTATGCTTCAGCATGGAGCTAATCCAACGAATAATCGTTGAACTGACTCCATGTCTAATAGCAGCAAGGCTAATTTGCTCAAAAGTAGTAGAATCAAAAGCCCCTTGAATATTAAGGAAAGCACCAAGGGCAATCTCCTTGTACCAAATAGCCCATAGAATCAAAAGCCCCTTCAATATTAAGGAAAGCACCAAGGGCAATCTCCTTGTACCAAATAGCCCTCTCAATGAGTGAAACAACCGCATGAAGAGCATGCTCAGTCGATTTGCCAGATTGATAGGCAAATTGACTGCGACAAAGGGGGATCCTAACCAAGTCCCCATCCCTAATAAACCTATCCACCAACCTCTCCAATGTCTTCAATAAAAAGGACATCAGACTGATCGGACGATAGGACTTAGCCTCGATGTAATTGTATGTGATATGCTCACGTACACGAATTTATGCAATACTACAATTCCTGTAAGTTTTATATTTTAAGGAAAAAACAGTATATTTCAAATGGAGGCGGGAAGCCTCACAAATTTTTCAGCGGTCTCTAATTTTTATATTAGAGGTAATAGAAGGCAATTTTTATATTATGAATATTTAAAAATAAGAAATTTATTTTGCAATTTGAGGCTGTTTTTGTTGTTTGTGAGGAGTGAGGTTTTAAAATGTGGCCCCGTACAGAGTGAGGCTCCCAGCTTGCGCCTAATGCGCCTAATGGTAAATGCGGCCCTAGATATATCAATAACCAATTGACAAAGAGAATTACAGAGTGGAACTAAGGCAAGGGAAAAGACATCTTAGCAGGCAATACAAGCAATGGAGAGATGATATAAGAAAAGTTATTGGTTCCCAGTGGATGCAGATTTCACAAGATAGATCTGGAAACAAAAGGAGGCATATACACTAGAAACCGCTTATTGTAATCGCGGAGATTCTTATCAAGCGTTTAATGTTATCAAGATTTACGGTCCCGAATCATCCATATTAAAATGCATTATGAAAACTCCGCTCATAGCAATCAGAATTTCGGTTATTGTCATCAGAATCGATGCACCGCTATAAAATACCATATTTAAAACTAATAAAATATCGCAGATAATATTAAAATATTGGTCAAATCTATTAAAATAAACAATGTTATTTGTTAATCATTCATTTTCACTGAAATTTAGGTAAAAAACGAGAAAATCCGAAAATAAACACTTGTCCTCCATTTAAAATAATGTAGATTCGACTTAAGGGGACATATCGTCTGATCCCGCGTGTGTAAAAGGTGTCTAAAGGGGTTTCCTCTCGTTGGTAATAGTCGAGATCGATTTTTTTTTGTTAACAGATGACACTACTTTCCATTCAGGGCGAATACTAAGTGACGGGGCGAAACAAGCCCTTCCACAGGCTGCCCACCCCTGCGGAGGAGTCATCAGGATTGTGGAGGACGGGGATCGACCGGTTGGGCCCGGACCCCATGATAAATATTTTTAAGGGGGTGGGACCCGAGACGGTTTCCACGCGGCCAATGTCGAGGTTCGTTACTGGGCTCATCTGTGGGTTCTATACGAAATCGGGACACTCCATCACTGGAAGTCTGCATATACTCTGTAAAATAAGTAGAAGGACACAAGAAAAATTTTCACAAAATGTAAAAGAAAGGTTGCTTTTATTCTCCGCATTTGAAAATTATTTTATATCTAAAAGGCAAAATATCTTTGAGTCGTTCCATCGTAATATGATTCTAATCTGAATAATTTGAAAATTGAACTAAAAGCCTGGGACATATTTAATGAGGATGATCAATTATTTAAAAAAATGCTTTTAATTCTCTATTTCATTTAAAACAAAACATTGATCTTTAAATATTTCATTAAAATTTTTATCCTAAATAAAACTAATTTTATCTTTACGATACTCGAACGAAAATACAGCATAATGAAAGTTAATTTTATTTAAAAGTAAACATTGATCTTTAAATATTTCATTAAAATTTTTATCTTAAATAAAACTAATTTTATCTTTACGATACTCGAACGAAAATACAGCATAATGAAAGTTATTTTAAAGTCCTTTTTATGTATTTTTAATGTCAGTTAGACATATCAAAAGGAGAAATCAGACTTGTCCTCTCGATGTCTCTCCATTAGTGCCTAGTTGACATCTCTTGCGGATGTAAGTGATCAGTTTTTTTTTGTTAACAGATGACGCTACTTTCTATTCAGGAAGAATACTAAGTGACGGGGCGAAACAAGCCCTTCCGCAGACTGCCCACCCCCTGCGGAGGAGTCAGCCGATTGTGGAGGACGGAGATCGACGGGCCGGGCCCAGACCCCATGAAAAATATTTTCAAGGGGTGGGACCCGAGGTTCGAACCCGGGTCCTCCAGAGTGAAAAGCTGAAGCGTTTCCACGCGGCCAATCCGGAGGTCCTCCAGAGTGGAAAGCCGAAGTGTTTCCACACGGCCAATCCGGCCAGACGACTCCCATCTCCCATTAAGACTCACTGAAAATCCCGAAAAGACGATTTTTCAATATGTGCATTTTCAATCTGTTCTGATGATAGTACTGCAGTCTGCAGGGCTGAAAATAATGCTAAAAATTTCAGATTTTTCCACAATCTGCTGCTTAGTTTCAATTTCTTCAACAATCTCTTGCTCGAGTCCAGTCGGGTCTGTCATAACTCAACTGGAGTTGAGAAGGATATATGAAAGGATTCAGCATATTTGGCTGATTCATCAAAAAATTTGCCATTGCTATATAATTTAAATCTGTTTCCTATCAGGAATTACTTAAGTAGAGGGGCATTGCAATGTCCACCCACAGTGATGTCTTAAGAGCGTCTTGAGGCCCTGGGCCCCTATGCAAAAGTAGGCCCTACCTACACAAACCGACTCGACTGATTGCCGCGTTTCGACTAAATGTAATGTAATGATGGTGTATGGCGGTAGGACTAGGCCTAGACACGGACGACGGACATGACATAATAATGCAGTCTTGCCACTGTTGCCAATTAGCATATAGTTTGAAATTCCTAGTTTTTTGGAGAAAATGTCCGAGAACAACATTTGCCGATTAAAATTATTCGCATCATGATCTTATTGAAGCCAAGTCAAGAACGAGACAAAGCTCTTCTGAGGCCGAGGCTCTTGGCCCGGGCCCAGTTGGCCCATGCAGGCTCATGTATTCTGAGACTAGCCAAAGCTTTTCCCCTGCTCCACCAACGAGGGTACTTCGAGGTTCATTACTGGGCTCATCTGTGGGTTCTATACGAAATCGGGACACTCATCACTGGAAGTCTGCGTATACTCTGTAAAATAAGTAGAAGGACACAAGAAAAATTTTCACAAAATGTAAAAGAAAGGATTTTTTATTCATGAAAAGTTTCATGAAGAACATAAAGGGATGAATATAAAAATAAATGACAATGGAAAATAATTTACAGAAATAGTAAATAATTTATATCACATCACAACTTGGCACTGTGAATAAATATGTAAAAAAAGTAGGAGGACATTAATTGTTATGAGTATGTATTGAATGCAACACATAAGTAATTTGCATATTTTTACACAGTAGTCATAGCAGTACTTATTGAGACGAGAATACTTTATTGCTGTTAATTAATGATTAGGCTTTATCGTCAGAATGCCAAGAGGAATTCCTTTAAGCAATTTTCAAAAGTAGGACCCTATATGGAATTAGAACTGCCCGACAGGTTCGCTTCTCTATCTCCATTTCGTCTTTCATTCACTTCGCGTTTGGGGGATAAGCTTTCAGACCACAACCCAGTTGGGAAGGAGAATGAAAAAAAGGGACAGTACATATTAATGCTAATGATGTTTTAATTCATTTGGCAAAAACAAGTCGATCATTTTTTTGATTTATTTAAACTTTCGTTATAACTGATGAGTTAAATTGTATATTTTCTTCTAATTTAAATAATTATAATATACAGTTAAATCCCAATAAAACGCTTCTCGTTAAACCTCCACCCTCGCTGACCACCAAGAAATTTGGTGGAACGGATCTTCCCTATGTTAATAGAATAGACAAACCCCAATAATATGCCATCCGCCATCCGCTAGTAGAAACGTTTAAACAAATATTTCTTTTGGTATTCTATTTGTCCTCGTTAAACCGCCAGGGGCATGTAAAATGACTTACATCCCGAAGTTCATCAGTACTATATACACTATTAAAAGCTCTCTGGATTCATTTGTAACCAGCAAATGGGAGAGATGAAGTTAACAGTTAATCATGTGTCTCTTTCACCCTGGTTCACACCTAGATTGTAGAAAATTTAAGATCGTAAGAACAAGATCATTTCCATCGTTTATTGCGTACCGAGTAAATAAGGATACTGTACAGTAAACTGTAGACATTGTGTTTTACAGAGAACTCAAAGTAGAAGATCAGGATAGTAAATGGACATACAGTATTTTCAATATAATACTATACATATACGGTACGTATACTATTCTATAAAGTATACAGTTTTTTAGAAATGTTAAGTTTAAATGCTAAATATAAATGTACTATATTTTAATAAATTTAATAAATTCGGAATTCATTTTCATTTCTATACTACACATATTTTCGATAAACCGCCAACTCGATTAGCCGCCAAAATCGTCCCTAAACGGACAGTACGTCTTATCCGGGTTTGACTGTATTATATGGACGGCCGGATGGCCCAATGGTAATGAGTTGGCGTGCCATGCAGAAGGACCCGGGTTTCCGCATCTCCTGAAAAAATTTTTCGGGGTTCTGGGCCCGGCCCGGCAATCCCCGTCCTTCACTATTCGGCTCCCCTCCTGTGGGTGCAGTCCGTAGTTAGAACTGGCCTCCTCGTCTCTTAATAATCTCTCTGATTAGAAATGGGCGTAAAAATAGAAAAGTTCGAAGTTCCTTCAAATTTTTCGATAATTTAAATGATTTGAATCAACACGAAATACGAATCATCAAGTTAGAATGATTCATCGAGTCAAACTTTAACTTTAAATGAATCAGTAGATCGTATTATATGATTGATTCAGTTAAGTGAACTGAATCAAATGAATTTATTCCTCGAAAAGAATCATTTCACCCATTGCTTCTGCTGCTACAAGTAGAGGAAAATTTCAAATACAGTAACCAAGGTTGCAACTGAATTGCAATCTTGAATGAATTGCAAAGTTGAAAATATTTGAAATTTTCAAATAAAGTGAGAAAACACAATAATAATAATAATAATAATTTAGAATGTTGATTTATATTTGTACTTTTTATAGCATTAAAAAGTTCAAGTTATTTGGCTTATTTATAATGTATGCATTTTACAGTATAAATTTATTGATTTTAAATATATTACTGGTACGATATCGTTCCAAACGGTGTTTTCTCTCTTTCAGTCTGGGAATAATATGAAACCACATCATCATGAAAGTGTAAATCCAACAATCACCGTACTTCATCCAATAACAGGAAATTTTTATTCAAAATTTTTATTAAAAATTAAATTTCTGACTTATAAAATTCGATTTACGTAAAACTTTGGTCACAATTATTTACATAAACCGAGGAATATATATATATAGAATATATTAATTTCAAATCTACATTGTGATGTGACCTTAAGCTTATTCATTTAGAACAACATGCACTTTAAATTCCAATTTCTTTTTGATAAAATGAAATTTATCAACATGCATTGCCTCACATCTAATCCTACTATGTCCAGATTTTTATCAGACTATGAAGATGATTAACGTTTTCTAGAATACAATGTCATTATTCTTCTCTGGACTTCTAAGAACTTGTTATTGGATCGCATCTCTTCGGTGATGTATTAAGAAGTTTGTTATATAGAACTTAATATTGTTGCTGAAATAGGTTGCGCCTGATTATAAGGAAAGCTTTTTCGTTTCATTCTGTATTTAAATTATGTAATCTTTGAAGCTTTCTTAATCTGAATATGTATATATTGAACACATTTATTTACAAACATTAACGGCCGTATTCTCAACGACGAATTAATTCTCAGACCAAGATCACTCCTATTTTTCGTACTCGACATAACAAATTCCATGAATTAATCTCCATCTGTGAGAGGTTATTTAACCTCTCCCTGACAGAAGCGAGTTAAATAACCCCTGGTAGTTGAAGATTAATTCACAAAATTTGTTGTGACAAATACGAAAAATTAGGAATGATCTTGATCTGAGAATTAAGTCGTGACTGAGAATACGGCCGTAAGAATACTAATTTGATAAAATCTATTTTTAAGTTTTAATTTCTATAGATAACAGGATAGATCGTGAAGTTCTATATGTTAATTCAAAATTTATTTTAATATGAAGTTAAGCGATTGTATCATATTGTATTATAAAAAATATTGAGTTTTATTTTTGTATTTATTGCTAAAAATATTTTAATAAATATGCTCGCGAATAGTATGTAGATTTTTATTATTCCATATGGAAATGTTACGCTCTATATGAAGAAACATCTTCACCTGAAAACATAACGTTGGTCAAACAATATATAGGTCATTGTCAATTTTTATATCACGAAGTCAATAAATTTTACCTATGTAGATTTTAAATCGGTTATAATTTCACATAATAACTGATATTTGTATATACGAAGTTGTAATTACTGTACTTATGCAGAAAATTTTTGGTTACAGTAGATTATAGTTTTTAGAATATTATGTTCTTACAGCTGATCAATTTTTCCATGACTAAGAATACAAGATTCCGTATTATTTTAATATTATCATCAGAAGTTGCAATATCTTTTTCAAAATATTAACTAGTTTCTTAAAATTTTTATAACAATAGCTCAAAACGCGTACCTAAGATGTATTCACCACATTCAAAATTTTAAATCATATTACAAGAGAATTATAGCTTGCATAAATAATAAGTATGTGGCGAATCAATTTGTATTCTTAATGAAAAGTTTGCTATTTTTTTCTATTTTATAAATTTCAAATAAAATATTGAACATATTGATTTAATAAAGCTTTAAAGTTTCTCAACCAAAGTATAACGAATAACATATCTGTCATGGTGGAGAAAAGATGAAGGAGCTATCTGTTTTTTTCCATTTTATAAACTTCAAATAAAATATTGAACATATTGATTTAATAAAGCTGTAAAGTTTCGCAACCAAAGTATAACGAATAACATATCTGTCATGGTGGAGAAAAGATGAAGGAGCTATCTTATGTTCAGATATTACAAAACTGTATCTTGTCAGAATAGATTTAATTACAAATTTCTCCTATAAATAACTAAATGAAAAATACTAAACTATATTTATTAATTTAAATATAATATAATATTTAATAACGAACAGCATTTTAAAAGCTCAAGTAGAGTCTAAATTTCTTGAAAGAGATAAAGGCAGTCGATATATAAACATATGATGAGAGTCAGTCGTATTTGCATTTTGAAGTAAATTTAAAAATTTTAAAATTATTCCTATATTTAAGAAATGTAAAATAAAAATATTTAAAATTAATTAAAAACAGATAAAATCAAATATCGAACATCATTTAACGGTTGGATGGAGCATTAGGGAAAAATAAATAAAAATAAGTTTGACCATGCAGTAAATGAAATAATCAAAATCGAGAGAAAATGTTTTGAGGAAATTAATCATCGAACTGAATCATATGTCTAAATCTAAATATAGTAAATTAATTAATCTCATGATGTTAATCATTATTACAGCTAAACTAAAGAATTTGTTATGAAGGCATTAAATTTCTAACTTAGTTGTTCGTTTTAAGATACTTCTTGAATTTATAAATATAGAATAAAACAGTACCAGAAGTAAAAATTCTAAAAAAGAAATGTCTTTAAAATTCTTTGAACTCTTCCGACAGTATCGGAAGTCAGTATTGAGTAGAGTCGAACATTGATAAAACCATCGAAAGGTAACATCGATATTAGAAAACATCATATTTTTTTTTGTGCATTGTCAGTAATAACTGTATTGATATATTCTTCATCTATTTCCCAGTATTTTATTTACTGCTTAATTTATTAGCTAGATACTCGCTAGTATGCCATTCTTTTAATATAAAAAACAGCAATTCACAATCTCTGTTTGACTATGGATACCATATTACTATCTTTATTGGAAATTAGTCTTTAATCGTTGGTCGAGAAGGAATTTTGTACAAAGGTGCTATTCTCTTTACGAAATGTTGAAAACCTTCACTATCCACAATTCTCAATGACTTATTGTCTTTACACACCATAAATACAAGAGCTTGATTTACTATATTTTTTCCTCAATGTTCCTAAACGTTTCAGAGAATTTTCTTTGTTTTGCTGGGAGAGGTGTGATGATGATGCTTCGTTAGTATCTTGATAACATTTTTCTTCCTTCTGCAATTCTTTCTGAATTCTCCTCAATGTTCCTAAACGTTTCAGAGAATTTTCTTTGTTTTTCTGGGAGAGGTGGTGACGATGATGCTTCGTTAGTATCTTGATAACATTTTTCTTCCTTCTGCAATTCTTTCTGAATTCCAAGAACTTGTGAATGTTTGTTTTCAAGATGACATCTTATTCGTGGTATTAACACTAATTTTCAGTTCTTTTGAACAATATATGCAAGTTGTAGAATTACTTTTATTTTTAGCAAAATATTGCTACAGAAAGAAAAAACCGAAAGGGTTTCGAATATTAATTAAATGACGATGGTAAAATCATATTTTCCTAATGCAAAACTAAAAGATTAAATAAAATCATCACAAATTATAAAAAGTTCCGTTTATAAAAATATTACTTAACAAACGTCAATTCTACTACATAAACAGAAAAAGCATGGAACATCGATACCAAAACATCAATGTTCATAAAACATCGAACATCAATATCAAAATATTGATGTTCGATGTTCAATGCTAGTATTGAGTCTATGGGAGAGCCGCAGTTCATTTATATTACTACGCCAATGATATATCTAAATTATTCGCCACGTTACAGTAAATTGCCATGAAATAATGACAACGAAAATTACGAAATTAACATGATTTTAACATGTAGTAAATTATCTGCGAGCCTATAATATATACGATGATCAGATGCACAATGATGTTCTATCCCAATCGATTCTGTGTTCTAAATTGGCGGATGATTGGCGGAGAATTTTAATTTGAAGTTGTTCTTGAAAAGCTTTATGACAGCCGTTAAACGAAACAAATTGCATTGAATGTTTATTCGAAATTGAAAACTGAAAACTCAAAAGCACTATTACATAAAAATAAATACCGTTCATACTGACGATGTTACCTTTTACATCGAAATCGACTATTCCGTGTGCATTAACACCCTCACAAAAGTTGGTAATACGCCGCTCCCATAGACTCAATACTGACTTCCGATGTTAACATCAAGTATAGTTAGTAAAAATGCAGAATCGAAAGAAAAGCTCAATATTATAAGAAAAACTATTTATTTTCTAAAAAAATATTTCTGGCTTTCTGTATAAGCCTTCTTCTGTTATATAGGATTTCTGAAAAATTCAAATCCAAAAACATAAATGATAATTATTAAAATTATTAACATTAATTTAAATTAAAATAAATAATTGCAAGAAATATATAATATACAAAAATACTTTGTACATTAGTACTCGATAGAATTTAAAAAATAATTAAATATTTAAACAATAATAGAGCTATAAATATTTAATTTATAGCTCCGTTATTGTTACCACTTCAATAGTAGTTCAACGCCCATATCCAAGTTTTGAATAAGAAACTTGGAAATTTTTTATTAATCATATTGGAATATTTGATTTCACCATTATTTGTAATCTCCCTATTATCAATCTCATATATCAACCCGTGGATCGCGATCGACCAATCGATCGCAGAGCGATTTTTGATCGATATCTTGATTATTCCTCCCAAGTTGATTCCTTCTTACAAATTTAATTAAAACTGAAAACATAATACTTTATTTATCGTTATTTTGTATTATTTTTTAATTCTCTTTAAGTGTATTGTTATTGCTTATTTATTTTTCGTTAAAATTGTGAAATCACTAATTTTCTTATCATTTGGAAAAGTATACACATTAAAAGTTTCCAACATTAACTGATAAAAAAAGTCCAACATTAACTGATATTGTGCAAAAAATTCTGTCGTGTTTCGGATCGACATACTTGTCAGCACATTAAAAGTTTCCAACATTAACTGATATTGTGCAAAAAATTCTGTCGTGTTTCGGATTGACATACTTGTCAGAATCGGCTTTTTCAAATAGGAACGTCAAAAAAATCAAGAAACCAAACTACAAATGATCATTTAGCCGTTAAACGAAACAAATTGCATTGAATTCGAAATTGAAAACTGAAAACTCAAAAGCAATATTACATAAAAATAAATACCGTTCATACTGACGATGTTACCTTTTACATCGAAATCGACTATTCCGTGTGCATTAACACCCTCACAAAAGTTGGTAATACGCCGCTCCCATAGACTCAATACTGACTTCCGATGTTGACATCAAGTATAGTTAGTAAAAATGCAGAATCGAAAGAAAAGCTCAATATTATAAGAAAAACTATTTATTTTCTAAAAAAATATTTCTGGCTTTCTGTATAAGCCTTCTTCTGTTATATAGGATTTCCTCCGAAGTGATTGAGTGCATTTAACTGTATAGTTGTACTTAATCAGATATCAGGTTGAGGAAACGTGAACGTGATCTTTATAAGAGAATAGATCGCCGAATAATTTAGTACAGAAAAGTAGCTCGTATAGTAAAAAAGGTTAAACACTCCTGTCATATATCATCAGTCTTAGAGACTAAGATTCAGTATAACAGTACTGTATGCGAATATATTCAATTTAGTTTCCATCGATTTTGCTAAAACTGTAGTCATCTTTGCTAATTTTGCATCTCTCTGATTGTTCTTACAATCTAGTATCAAAGTTTCTTATAAGAAAACTGATATAAATGTGTTCTTGGCCCGTTTACATGACTATGACTGATATCTTCGTCACCAGAGGTTTATTATTCCCTAAAACAAGAACAAAAAAAGCTAGAATTTATGAGATACCAATATTTGTTTTAAATTGCACCTAAAACGTTGATTATTCCCGAGTTTTCAAAGATTTTCAAATATGCAAATATTTGATATGATTAATTTAATTATGAGAAACAGTTGAAGATTGGAATGCTTAATAGCCTATATGTACTTTTTAGTCATATTTTTACAAAAAAAAAAAAATGATCTTATGTTGATTCTTCTCTTATTTTATCCCATTTCATCTAATTAGAGATTATTAAATAGTAAAACCATTTCAGGTCCAATCACGAGCTATTTACCTCAGACTTGTAGAAATTAAGAATCGATTGAACTGGTCCGAATCCTATAAATTATGAAATTGGATTCGAATTTGATTCTATGTCTCTTTTTTTTTCTGAGTTTTACATTTCTTTCCATCTTTGTTAAATACTAAGTGGCATTTCCATCAAAGATGTGGGTGGCACACATTTCTGATGGAATCGATCGTCAGGTGAAGGACAGGGTTCATTAAGCAAGGTCTGGACCCATCCTGAAAACTCTGGAGGTGTGGTACCTAGAAATTGAACCTGATTCTTAGATGGTGAGTAATGTTTAATCATGTGGCCTAAAACTATCTTAAACTATCTGTGGCATAAACTATCTTAAATACTGTATATGGAAAGCCGAAACGTTTCCATACACAGAACCTAAGATCAGTTCACGTGATCAATTCGATTCATACTCGGCGGTTTCCAGGAAAGTTTTATATTTGAATAATATTAAAACCGATCCCATCCAGGAATAATATTAAAGTCGAGCTCATCCAAGAATTATTACTTTGAATGAGGTAATAATTCAGAAGTTCAAATATCCATCATTTTTAAATATATGAAGCTCTGAAATAAAAAATGCGGCTTAAAGACATGTATCATCTTTAACGGCAAAACGTTCCTATTTAATTTCATAAAAATCTACCAGTTAGTTCTGAAGTTGATATGGAAGACACACAAATAGACAGAATGATTATATTATAAATTCAAGTTTGCTGATGGAAAATATTTTTACTCATTTTTAGAATAATGACGAATAAAGAATGCATTTATGAAACCGAATATGGATCATACCATATTATCGTATTCTAATAAACAGTATCTTTTCGTAAATGATGTAAAAAATTATTGAAAAAATAAATAAAGAATGTCCTGTAATAAAATAAATACAGTGATACCTCGGTTCACGAACACAATCCGTTCCTTGACCCTGTTCGTGATTCGAAAAGTTCGTAATCCGAATCAATTTTTCCCATTGCAATTAATGTAAATCCAAATAATACGTTTTTTGTCCTACGAAAATTTTAACATGTGGCTTTATGTGTGGAAATAATACAGAAAGGAAATAAATATAACAGTAATATTAGAAGAAAGCATGTTTAACACCACTTTCACTAATACTTTTAACTTTTTTGGGAGCCATAATAAGGGATAAATTTAATTAAATAAAGAAAAAACTAAAATATCAACACTTGTTGGAACTTTACTGTACCCATATGAGCTGGGCGAACTGGATTGCTGCTGGGGGCGAGGCTGTGCGCAGGGTTTTGTGCGCCACGAGTCACGTGCGTTCCATGCACTCCGTGCGTGTGTTCGTGAACCGAAGCATCGTTCGTAAAGCGAAGCAAAATTTATTTGCAAATGATGTTCGTAGACCGATTTGTTCGTGAACCGAGACGTTCGTGATCCGAGGTACCACTGTATTTTAAAGTTTTTCAGATGTAACGGATATATTTTAATTATCATAATACTGTAAAAACTTATAATTAATGTGCTTTATATGATATCGAAATATTTGTAAAATATTTTTTTTTTATATTGTGAGATTTTGAATAAAAAATATTCGGATTGCTTTGTTTTTTAAAAAATAAATTAGTAGCGCTCTCCAATAAACAGCACATGAAAAATCTGAAAAATAAATAATCAGTGCGATTTTTATCAAAATAAATGCAATTAGCTAATAATGTTTTAATAAATACGTTAATTAGATATAATTTTCAACATTATTTTTCATAAAACTCATCATAATTAAATACTGCATTCTGATAGTGTCTCATTTATTTATTTTTCATCTAAATTTCTTGATAATCAATATTATGCAGAATTTTATTCAATTATACATTAACATCAAAAACATCAGTATAGTAATGATTTTCTGTTCGGAGTTTCCAATTATATATTCAAGAATTATCTGTATTAAAGATTATTAATTGGTCAAAGTAATTTTAGCTGGTAAATTTTGTAATTTGAAGAGAAAATTAATGAATTTAATTAAAGCACGTTGTATCGTCACATATAAATATTTACGTGCTCAGTCATATAACGGTATGCGTGTATTACTTGGTTGGAAATAAAAGATAAATTTTAATGCCAATTAATTTGATAAATATTTCAGATATCCCGGATAAATCGTGAGTCAGAGTTTTTTTTATAACTATATACATTGTATATAAAATTATTAAGTTTCTTTAAACAATTTCTTGCTTTTATGTTAGGTATAAGCAAAACAGCAAGAAATTGTTTAGCTACTCATATTTAAAAGTATCATATAAAGAAACTTAATAATTATGTGTTGTTAGAGATCGAATAGTTTTAACACCCAGTACGTAAGAATATCCCTTGTTTGCTTGCAACCAGACCAGAAGATATCAATAAATTAATTAAAAAATAAATTGATTTTAAATAATTGAAAAAAAAAACAGTTTGAAAAAGATTAAAAAAAGCACATTGACAGAAATTAAGCACGAACTCTTGTTTGCTTGCAACCAGAACCAGAAGATATCAATAAATTAATTAAAAAATAAATTGATTTTAAACAATTGAAAAAAAAAAACAGTTTGAAAAAGATTAAAAAAAGCACATTGACAGAAATTAAGCACGAAAAATTACTTGGAATACTCTTAACTATTTCGTAATAAAATTTAAATTTAGATCGAAATCTCTTTATCCGCATAATCGATCTGTAGTTGATAGAGCGTATGTTACTGTAAACTGATCATTTTCAGTAGACTAGGTTCAAAGACTATTATAAACTTTCACCTGAAAATTGAAATCTGTTGGTCCATTGAAAGCTATCGTGTCTGGAATGAACAGAAGGATTGATTTCTCCTTAAGTGATTTGACGGTATATTGTTGATATGCAGTAAAAATTATAAAGCTCCAGACTATTTTATTGATTTAAAATAGATTTTTTTTAAAATATCTTTTGAGTTCTTTATCAAACTTTGATGAAATTTGATAATTTATCGACATTGTTACGGCACATTTATTATATGATGTTAGATCTATATCTAATAAAATTTTATTCTATTTTATGTATATTTTTTATTTGGCAAAATAACAGTAAGTTGTTTAGTTATATTGTAAGAACTATACTTCCTAATTAAAAATAAAAAATATTGAATTACTTGTTCGCAAAATATTTCTTCACAAATTGCAGAATAGGAAACATTTTGAATTGCATTTTGAAGACAGTGAAATGGTAAAACAACAAATTATTATTAATATTAAAAAAATGCTAATTTAATTTGACTTTTTGAATTCTTGCCAATTAAAAATCTTTTTTTTTTCCCCTTAACAAATCAATTAAAAATATTTCGCTTAATATTAAATACTAATTATATTTTAAAACTCAAAATTTATTATTTAATATTTATAAATAATGCTATTACAGTTCATTAATGAATGTTCATAATCAATAGCAACGTAACATTCAAGTAGAATTTAAAATAAAGGAATCCCTTGATTAGTGCGGTTAATAAATCCTCGCAATATACCGCATATATCAAAACCGCACTAATCAAACTACAAACCCAATGGGAATAATAAATATCAAAATTATAAACATGTATTTTTTTTCTTTCTCAAAACGTATTTATATTGCATTACATGCACTTTAAATCATTGAGGAATATGTATAGGTAATTAAAAATTTATAGTAAGAATTAAAATTTATTTTTCACAAAAAAAAAATTATTTTTTAAAAAATTGCATAAATTTTGTAAAAAATATTTGCATGTCCGTAGCCATCCAATACTGGAGAGAAACTGAAGGCAAGGCTGGCTATGTAATATTGTAATGGATATTATTAGGTAGTTGCAATTCACATTAAATTTATTAATAAATAAAATTACGAATTTAAAATATAACAATTACATGACGAAAGTCATAATATTAACATAATTAAATAAATTTATTGCAGTACTCTAATCATAAAGACTACAATCCCCCGAGATTCAATTGCCAACGCTTCAGAAGGTTTGCAAAAAAAAAAAAAAAAAAAAAAAAAAAAAAAAAAAAAAAAAAAAAAAAAAAAAAAAAAAAAAAAAAAAAAAAAAAACAAAGTAACCCCCCTATTTTTATGCAATAAAAATTAAAGAATAATATATTAAAGAATAGTCTCAAATTTTCTTGCGCACTAATCAAAACCGCATTATTCAAACCCGCACTAATCGAGGGATTCCTGTATTATTCATATAAAGTATATATTTCTAAGGTTATAAAAAAAATAATAATAAATTCCTTTTTGATATATTCTTGTAGGTTTTATCAGAAATTTTAAATCTCAGATTGCCTAAAAATCTGGAACATTTTATTTTCCATTGCATAAATTTTATACTATTTGTTTACAAGATTGCGCAACTTTTTGGTACTGTATTTTTACATAAGAAATGATTGAGCAATTGCTATTTAAATACTGCTGGTCTAAATATATATTATCATCATTATTATTAAAATATATCAAATATCATATCATAAACCTATCAGTAAGCATAAACAAAACTTAAAATATTTCTGAATACTGATAAAATCAAATATAGTAAAAAATAACGATGAAATCTTATAGAAAATAAATTTTGTACAAATTTTAAAATAATTAAGTATATGTTCAGATTCTATTGTTAACTCCAATTCATGGTCTAATTTAATTAAAACAATGCAACATAATCAAATGCAGAAAAAAAGAATGTCATCCCTATATTCAATAAAATTTTTCTTACAGATTAATCAATTCTACAAAAACACATATAAAAACATCCTATCATTATACAGTATTCTATTTTTTACTTCTCTGCATTGATAAATCTGGGTTTGTTTGTTTTTTTTTTTATTTTTTAATAATCCGCTTGACATCCTGTGACACGGTATAACGATATTCACGGTCCTGAATTCTCTTATATATTTTAGATGTATAACCAACTAAAGAGGAGATATTTTGGTCAGTGTTCTATATAGTTAATGGAATGAATCGTGTTTGTGCACGATTAATCCAATGTCACACGATAACTCTATACAGTAAGTCTATGTCGGTTTCCTCCATTCCAACGTTTTCTATTGTATTACTTGTAATTGCAATGTTCAGGAGTTTCCCTCTGTGTGTTATTCAACTGCAGTTGATCTGATTTCGATCAGATTAAATAGAGAAAGCATTACATCAGTTGACAGAATATTTTCCTAACAGAAATCAAACTTTGTTTACAGAATTAATTATTTGAGAAATGTATCGAAATTATTTAATAATATAATACATGTATGCTTTTAATGTTTTATTTTCGTATGAATTTAAAATATTTCAATAATTTTAACAAAAATGATTAAACTGATTTTTCGGATTGATTCTGAATTTTTATCATTTCTATAAACTGTTGACTTATGACGGTTTAGGAAATATCCTATTACGCCAGGCTGTCTAGTTATTCAGTGAAAATTTATGTAAAAAATAAAATTGTCAAATAAAATATAAAAAGAATTTGTTGGCAATAAATCAAAAATAAAAAAATATTAATAATTCACACGCATAAACGAATTTATTTGAATCATACCCCATGCCAAATCTCCAGTATTTTCCTTATAAATTTGCCTTTTTAAAATTCTTCTGTTCTCGATTTTCTATATAAAATGTCAGTTCGAAATAATCGAATTAACTTTTAATTCCATTTTTAAATCAATGAATTATCATCGTACGACAATTATATTTGTCATAAATTATTGAGGCTCACTCGTACAAAATAATATTTCATTTTTAACAAATTGCCCAACGATCGAGATTATCATCAATTATAATCAACGACTTTAAGATAAATTCGATTTACAGAATCCGATTGATCAAAATAGATGTAAATCAAATCATTTATTTACATATTATTGATATAATATCACTTCAGTAAACTAAATATAATTTAAACATAACTTTAATGACTTTCAAATTTATAATTAATTAAATAACAATATTAAACACGAAAATTATACTGCAAAATTTTTGAAATTATATCATAGAATTATTTATTTTTTAATGATTCTATGATATTTTAGTTTTAGCGTGACTATTAGGGGGGAAAAAAAGACTACAACAAAGCGTATCCTACATTAAGTAGGTCTAAATGATTAAAACTTAAAAACAATTATATATATTGAGATATTGATAATAAGTCCATATTAAACATAAAATATTGTTTCTCACATCACTTTGCAGAATTATTATATGTGAAATAAATGTAGCAGAAAGTTAAATATCAATTCAGGAAGAACAAGAACAATCGTTGGATATTTTAATAATGTAGGCTTATTAGAATTAAGATAAATTTAATTGTAACGATTGGAAAAATCTAGATCAGACAAAATTAGTACAATATTTCGTAATTCTAAATTCTGAAATTTTCTAATATTTTAATACAACGCAATAGATTTGATTGCAATTCAATTTATATATGTATATACCCTATATATGTATAATTTTTTGGTATGTAGGAATATTTTCCTAAAATTCAGATCGTACTAATTAGACCTGAACTAATTATTTATTGATTAATTTCCAGTATGTTGCAGCAATAATCTAAACTGATAAACGACATTGTCTATGGTTACATCCATTTTCATCTTCATTGATCCTTGTACTTTTACCAATAATTTAATTTCATAATTATTATTTACGATATGTTTAATTAAATTAATTCTTAACTAAATTGTTTAAGTAGACATTATAGTTAAGAATTGACTGTAATTAAATATGCATATCGTAGATGATTGACTTAATTTATTACAGATATAGCAATAATAAAAAAAGAATATATTTTATAATATTTTAAGATTTAATGGAATTTGAGAATATATGTTTATTTGTAATTATATATTTTTTCATCTAGTGATCATCCTAGACTAGCAATAGAGAAGAAACCACAATGAAAACATATATACTTAAAACTCAATATTTATTATGTAAATGTATTTTAAAATGTCATTTATGCTATATTTAATAAATTTCAATATAAATCTCACTTTTAATTATCATCATCATATCAAAATAAGTCTAAACTACATTTATTTTCCTATTAATCTATATTTCACAATAATAATTCATTAATATTAGAGCTAATGGAAGTAGCATAATTTCTTTCTTGCTTAATAACATCTGAACGAGAAATATTTCTTATTGTTAATCATGTTTGTCTAACATTATTAAAGATTTTAATTCAGACTTGTATAAAAATTTTGAATTTACATATAATAAAGTTAATCTAATCTGTCGAAATATATAATTTCAAAAATATTGAAATTATTATTATGATTAGAATATCATTTTCAAATAATAATAATTATTATTTTTCTTACAAAAAGCTTGTAATAAACTTAAAATAATTAATTATTTTTTATGTACACAGTATTTAAAAAGGTCTATTTAAAGTTTGTTTCTATATTTTTCTATTTTTCTAAAAATATTATAATTTTTTATTTTATTTATTTTTTTTTAATTTTTATTAATTAAATTTTTTTCTAAAAATATTATAAAATATAATTATAGAAATATTGAAGTAGATATTGTTGTCAAAAATTAATGATAAAAATTATAAACATTTTTGTTACGAAAATATAGGATTGAATTTGTTATTCCTTTCGCAATATCTTATTACCAAAAACAAGAGAGAGAAAATTTCAGAATAACAACCTATAAACGACTAAAATTTACTTAAATTAAAATACAGCATAATATTACTATCCTTATAGTATTTATATATTAATATATTATCCTTATACTACCATTATTTGTACGATCATGTTATATTGTGTGTAGCCAGTCATATTTTTGTCACATAATTGAAGGGACGTGGTATCCTTTCACCATCGAAAAGAAATTTATATAAATTTTCATGAAAGACACGCAATATTTCAGTATTGTATTGTACAAAAAAAATGGCTATATTTATCACCAATCAGATTAAAAGTTAAATAAAACAAAAAACATCAAAAGGAGAGCATAGTATAATAGTATAGACTCTATAGTATAGAGTCTATACTATCATACAATGCCTTTCAAATATCTCTATATTATTATGAGGAATAATGACAGTAATTATTATGAAATTTTCAGAGAATACGGTACCATCTTCCATAATAATAGTACTGTACCTATAATAGCATAGACCTGTTTATTATCTCAGAAACATGAAACTTTAAGTTCATAATATGGTATTTAAGAGTTAAATTATTACATTTATTTAATATGCCTATTTATTAGTTAATGCTAAAAGTGTGATAAAAGAATTTTAAAGTATAAGTATACAACAGTATTCATTTTAAACAGTATTTTATGGATGCCATTATTAAAAACTTTTTAAAGGGATGTTCAGAATTTTATGTCAATTCATCCATATTTTTATTATTATTAGAAATGTAATAATATTTTTTTTTTTTATATAAACATAAACTGAATTTAATTTATGAAAACCAACTTCCTCTTCTGAACAAGAAATGAACCGTAGCGAGACCCCATTCTAAAATAAAGTAACTTATACCAGTAACAATATAATGATCGATAATAAGTACAAAACAATACGAGTATTTAACAAATCTTAAACAACAGATTATTTTCTACTCATTGTTTACGGAGAAAAAAAAAAAAAATAGATAAAATTTTCGAGAGGAAGATTTCATTTATTTGGAGGAAAACTTTTGGTTTGGCATGATTAACAAGTGACCAAAACGTGAATAACTAAATAAATGAATTTAATAATATTTATTATGAAAGAGGAATTCTTATTTTCTCGAAAATTTAATAGATGATGATAAAATTTAACGGAATTTCTCGAGATAAAAAATACGTTTAAAAATAAATTTAGAAATTCATCACAGAATATAAAAACGTCATAAACTAATAATTGAAAGATAAGAAAAACAATTATTTGATAAAAATGGAATTTCTAATACTGTAATATTTTAGTTGCAAAAATTAAATGGTTTATTAAAAAAATTCCTTATTATGTACAGTATTTCAAGTACAATACTTTAAAATAATATACAGTATACTATTTAATAAAATTTTAAAACTATTTTACTTGATATTATTAAAATATTTATTTATAACATTTTTTCGCTTTTAAATTAAATCTCTCAATATATATATTTTGGAGGCATTCTTACTTTAATATCGAAATTTTCTAAATATTTTAACTAGAATAACTAACATCGAATGTTAAAATAAAATTTTATAAACATATAATTCCTAATATCAGCGAATTTATTAATTATTAGAATGAAGAAGTAACGTATAACCCGGAAGAAATAACTATACAGTATACTATATTATTAACGTAAAGCAATGTTGCGTGTAGGTTATCACGTGATTACGTTGCCCTAGAGTTACGTACATATTCTTCAACGAAGTCGAAACTTTAAGCAATGTTTATGTCTTGCACTGACATGTAAAATTCATTCATTTTATTATAATTAATTAAAAAAATATTTGGAATTCTTTAACAGGACAAGTTTTATAACTAGAATTCGAAGAATTATAAGAAAAAATTTTTTTTAAACATTTCTTATAAAATTCGTTTAATTCTATTCTGAAATTAGGACACGAAATAGATTAGTCATCAGAATTTAAAGCTTCATAAATTCATTTTGAGTTGTTAGAATTATGATTGAAGAAATAAAGACAATTAAAACCGAGATAAACTTAATTCTGAGTTAATATTTCGACAGAATAGATTAAGGTATTTTTTAAATACTATACACTTGAAGTAAAAAAAAAAAATTAAGATAATTCCGAAATTTTAATCATTTAATGATGCTAATTTAGAATGATTTAATTTTCATCAAAAATGAAATTTTTATCGATAAAAAATATTTTGTGTTTTTAAAATATTTGTTGGCTAAAATTATTCAAGCGTATAAGCGTGATTTATTATCAAGATTTAATTCCATTAAGGTTTTATTTTTAATTATTAATTCACATAAAATTAAATACTATAAATATATTTGTAATTTTTTTCAATTAATTTCTTTCAGTTTTATCTCTGAATTATGTGGAAATTAATTAAAAATTAAACAATCGATTATCATGAGAAATAAATAGGATATTAAATAAGTTATTAATATAAATAATAATATATTATTACTGAAAAGTTTCGTTGCACACGAAGGATGTTAATTAAAATATAATTTTTTTTCCTATAAAAATGACATAATTTTTTCCGACTTAGTGCATGTTAACCGAAGTTTAAGCTAAAAATAAATTGCATTATATATCGATTTATAACAGAAAAACGAGCCTATTAAAGAATAATACGAGATGATCTAAACTTCTAAAGAATAGAATTACAACTAATAATAATAATAATAAATTCTAATTTGTCTCGAATAAAAAATAAACTGTAGGCATTTATTTATATTCTCTTTTATAAAACGTAATCTAAATTGAATTTAAACATAAAATAAAAATAAAAAAAGATACGCGGAGATAATATAGGTTATATGAACTTAAGCGCGTGACGTCACCGGTACGTCATTTCCGGTTCCGTTTTGCGAACGAGACTAAATTAGCACGTGGCATGCGGTGACGTCACGGCTGACGTAGAACAGACGGTGGCAGGTGTAAGAAGGTAGTTTGGCGCTTTCTTCTCTCCAGATACAATGTGTGTGCGCGACGAGTAAAGGTGTGATTGCTTGCTTTCTTGTCAAATCTTTTGGAAATGGCTTGTTCGGCTGTGACTCTGTCGGTGGCAACCATAGGTGCTGTGGTGGCCGTGTCTTGTTTGGCTATCGCTTTCGGAACTGACAATTGGTACGAAATTCGCATTAAACGAGAAGAACTGGAAAAAGAACTGGACGGAAATGCCATTCTACAAGAAATGTTTCAAAGTGACATTCGTTTCTTCGACAGAGACGAAGGAATCTTTAGAATCTGTTTTCCCAACGAGAAACCCAAAAAAGGTAAGTTTTTCTTACATTAATTTTGTCTGTGTTTGTTTTTCGATTTTTATGAAATTTCCGGTTGAAAAATTTCTGTATAGATAAATAACATCTCGTGATAATTGCAAAAATATTATCATGTTTATTAATGAGCGTTTTAAAATTAAATATCTCACAATATCCTTTCAAAATATTTTATTTACATAAAGAATGAAACTATTAAATTAAAAATTCCCAGATCAATTGCATAACTTCTATCTCTACATATTTTATTTTAATTATGTTATTATTGAAACGCCTATCAAATTTAATGATATGTGCTATATTTTAATATATCACAAGCATATAAACAATGCTTATTTAATAATAATAGAGCTACAGGCCTAGTTAGAGAATGTCAAAGAATGGAGCATATCTGTCGTGTTTGTCGTGCTTAATGCTTACTTGCTTGAGTTAATAATATTAAAAGAGCATTCTTTTAAAGTAGTAATAATTTATATTTAGCAAACATATGAAAAATCTTACATTTTTAGACTACCATAAGACTCTATTCTTCAACCTTTGTGAAGTCGTTTCTTCGAATTCTTCCTACTTTAGTTTGTAAACAGTGAGTTTTTCATATATCGTTGTGCTTGCAATATTTAGTTGTAAACAGAATTATGGTGGTTATTTTGATTTCTAATCTCGTTTAACCTTATCATTTATTTATGTGTAAGCAATCTCAGAATTTTAATGTCTTCATTGAATAAAAAATTAAGGAAATGAATCCAGAAAATAAAAAATAAAAATAAATTTAGAATTGCCTAAAAAGGCAACAGGTTAGGATTTATATATGTCTTAAAGTAAACATAGGATCTTTCTTTAAAGAGCTATAGAGTAAGCATAGATTGGAAGTAGTTTCGTTCCTAACAATTAAAGATACAATTGCGAGTCCAAAAATCATCTTAGGTCACGAAAATGAATAGATCGTAGATGCTACTCATAACCCGGTTTTGGAAACAAATCATACGACTGACCGCCTATTAAATACAGAATTATACACACTCGCCCTCATATTGATGTCGTCGAGTTTTTGAATGAATGAATAATTATAATACTCAGCAGATGATGGCATATTTAAGTTTGAATATCCTTATCATGACATCAACTGCTCGAGTCGAGAATTTGGACTGACGTTGGTATTCGCAGTCAGTCACTGACCCTCCGCATCCCCGAGGCACTTGTAGGAACAAGGACACCGATTAACTTCAGAAATGAGCCGTTGCTCACCGTGGGGAAAATATCCGGAAATTATCAACCACGATTAGCAATATGGCAGAAGTGGAATTCCAATAGAAAAGCCTCTACAAAAGTTCGACAGGGTTACGCATGGAAAGTTTCAATAAAGTTTGTGATTAAATTTACTGCATGCGTAAACCAGGAATATTTACTTTAGCAACGAACTTATTACCCGGCCATTGAAAGATTCTGGCTTATCGGAGCCACGTTGTACCGGATAGAGGTGACATCTTCGTAACCTGGAGGCACAAACGATGAAACAAATATATTAATAATAATTATTATTAACCGCTATGTTATTCTTTATTACATTTTACAAAGAAAAGTTTTACGCGAAATTATCTCCGCTTGAATTTATAGCGATTACCCTCGATTACAATCGTAGGTGGAAGAATGTCAACTATTCGCGTACTTCAACAATAAATAAAGGTACGTACAAGGTCAGAGTTTCGCTAAGTTGAGAGATTCGAAGGATTTTTGCAATTTTTTTAAATGCTTGAAGAAACTCAATTTTAGATAAACACGGATCTGCGATTGTCATACACCGAAGAGATTTTTCTCTCTCCACCTAAGGGCTGTTTTGTCTATGACGCCCATTTTTCCACCTTTTGATGAATCATATCTGTTTATTCTTATATCTAACGCCTTTAAAACAGTATAACATTTGCATACGAGAGAGGGGGAAAAACAATGTTTCGAACAGTGCTTTATCATCATAATAATTAATGTTTTTAAAAATAATAAGTCGATTGTATGAGAAATCGATATTTGTCTCTTGTCTGCCTTTCAATCAAAATTTCAGTCGATAAAACAATACTCATTGTTTTTGACCCCTTAATTTCTTAAAGAAATGACTCATTCACATCTGTTAAAAAATCAATCGAAAATTTTTTTCGACATACAAGTCCACAAAGTAAAAGTATGTTTCTTTGTAAAGAGATATCAAACCAACAGTAAGCTAACGTAAACTCAGTAGTTTATTCTTATCATGGAAGAATAATCCCGCATTAGCATGCAAGAAATAGGACAAGATATTTCCATCAAGGCACATCAATTGTTGTGAAGTTGACAAGGACATATGCAGATTAAACAGCTTTTATATTTAAACAGGTATTTTAGAATTAAAAAAAAAATAAAGTATTTTAATTACAGTCAAATTACACTCTGTATAAGAACTGGACATAAAGTACGGTCTAATTAAAAACTAATATTTTTTAAGGTATAATAAATTTTTTATGCGGTTTACTAAAGTACATTATAATTATCGGCATCGATCTAGAACTTAATTTAAATTTCAGAACAGTAATAAAAATTTTTAGCAAATAAACTCAGATGTAATCATTTATATAAAGGTTAATTTAATAATATGACATCATTTTTGTAAATATATAATGTTTAATTTATAAATAATTAGCGTTTTTGCCATTTATATTTATTTTAAAATCAGAATTAATGTTATTTTTTTATCTTTACAGTTCCATTATACGTTTCTCCAGTTCAAACATCATGCTTGAACATGAATTATTATCTATCAGAAGGAAGCACCGCAAACCAAACTGACGATGCTTGGTGGGAAAGATTACGTGAGTTATATACAGCACACATATATATATATTTTTAAATTAAATCTGTTAAATCTTCAACACACATTTTTGGAGTTAATGGAAGTGAAGAAGTTATAGAATTCTTCAGTGATAAAAGGTTGTTGACCTGTTATAAGACTCGTCTCATTTACATAGAATTTAAAACGAGACTCGTCTCACTACTCAGTTTAATTCGCTTTCCTTATAACCTCCTCCTCAATAACTTTCCCATTTCAGATAATGTTACTGACGGTTATGATTTTATAAGCATCTAAAAATTAATAGTCTTTTAAAGATAAATTCAGTCAGGTTATCCCAAAAAGAACTTTTTTTATGAGTCGTCAAAATCACGAATTAGAATTATTAACGATGGGCCAGCCGACGTAGACTGTTCGTCATGTATATAAAACTTTAGACGACAAAAGTCCGCATTCTTGAATTGAGATTCATTTCCTCATAGACGACCCTACCGATGTGCTAAGGTCGTCTTGTTGGTTGGTTGGCTGAATCAAATCAAAAATATTCGAATAAAATGGTTCAAGGAAATTCGTGTAATCGATATAAGCTGCTGTTTTTTTTTTTACTTTGTATGCCAGGGTTATGTTTATTGATAATTTACGAATGAAATATATTTATGTACAAATATATATATGTATAAATTTTAGTAAAAGATGCAGCTAGTCATGTACCTAAACCAAAGGTGTCCAAATTTTTGGTTTCTTGGGCCACATTGGAAGAAAAAATCTGTCTCGGGCCGCGCACAAAATATATTAATTCTAACGATGGTTGTTAAGCAAAAAAATTAGTAAGTTATGTACAATATATGATATCCACTATGACAAATAAGCAAAAAGGGGTAGTATAAACTTCTTTTTGACCAATTTTAAAAAATTAATTGAGTAGTCAAGAAGTTTTAATCACTGAAATAAGAAATATTTTAGAAAATGGAAATAGGAAATGTAGATAGGTATTTAAATAGTAAAAACTTCATTAACTTCATTATTTTTTATATTTATTACAAAAAATGAAACAAATTTCTTTTTCTTTATTAGCGGGATATTTGATGATGATACAGCGAATTTCAAAAAATAAAAAAGTACATAAAAATTCTAATGTTTTATGGAAATTTATAATTTTATGTTGGGCCGCGGGTTGGACAGCCCTGACCTAAACCGTTTAATATCTACAATGTGATTGCTTAAAAAATATTCATAAATATTCAAAAATAATTTTCACGAATGTTTTATTTTCATTTATAAGATTTTTATTGATTTGGATGAAGTCAATAATCATCTTTTAATGTTTTAAACAGATTATAATGTTCTTAATTGATAAAAATATTTTATACAAAATTAATGAAGAGGAATCAAATTTTATATTTTCGATTAAATATGAATTAAAAACATCTGTGAAAAATAATTTGAAAATAATAGAGCATATGGTAATTTTTTATTTAATGTAACATATAGAAAAACGGATGAAAATATATTTTTTTTCATTTCAGACTGTTTTATTTAATAATAAATGTTCTAAAATTTAACAAAAATTTAATGACATGTAATCCTGGATAAAATATCAACATTTTTTTTCTGAGGATTGTGTCATTAATTTTATTTTGAAGTCACAAGTTTCTTAAATTAATTATTCAGTCAATCAAAACAACATTACAGTATATAAATCAAACAGCATTATTATTCTTAGGTTTCATTGATTCTTTAATAAAATGTAGTTCTTAGAAAATTTTTAAACAAGATTAAGTTTTTTTGATAAATGAAATATAATGGAAAAAGCCTTTTTAAATCATATATTTATACGTCTCAATGATTTTCAAGTATTTAACGGCATTTAATTGATTTCCGAAGAAAATGATGGCGATAGAATTCGATTCATTTAAAATACATCTAATGTCTTTAATGTATTTTATTCATGAGGTATGAAGTGGGTTAGTACTTGTTCGCAATGGGTTCGATGATATCCATAGGCTGTTATTTATGCCTTTTGGAGTAGAAAAAGTCGAGTGTCACCCATCAATGACTTCGAGTAGTTCCTTCGGGCTGTCAGTACATTGTTCTTTATGCTATTCCTCGTCTGCGGATTCGACTACACTTAATTATTTTCGAAATAGCCAAAATAATTACATGCTAATTACTTCATGGACTTTGATTTTGTTCAAGAGACCGTAGTTGTCTGCTTCTTGGAATATATTCACACTACGCTATTTTTGTAGACTATCGGGTGTCAAAATCACTTCAGTCATTCGTAATTAATTCACAAATAGCGAAAAGGTAATGAAAATGTAATGTTAAAATCTTTAGAAACAAGCAAAGAACTAAATATCATTTACGTATGTATATAATATTTCTAAACATTTTTCGAAAGATTTCTTTAAAAAATTGCAAAACTACTTCAAAAAAACGAGGTCACCATTTCGGAGAAGCGACAATTACGAAAATTTCTGCTATAGTATAGCAAAGCTATGTGTGAAACAATCCGTCAAAGAGATGAAGAAAATTCAACCGGAAAATGGACATCGAGGTTATGTTAGACGTGTTGACAGTCCATGTGTTACGACATAATTAGAACGTAAAGCAGAAATAAACACTTAAATTCGATATGGTAAAGAATTAAGTGCATAGGATGTAAAACGAAATATTTTAACGATCTGAACAAAGGCTTTCACGCCACTTAATTGGCTGGCAAGTCCTAGTGTGATTCCTCTAACTCTCTAGCAAAAATACTAAAGCAGGATGCATGCCTTCATACAATTTGGCAAAAGTACGATGTTTCTGAAGACAAATTGACTGCAAGCTTCGTTGATCATGCAAGTTCAGTAGAAAACAAAAATCAGTTTTGGATGGGAAACCGGTTGAACCATCGTGAGAGGTCAATGCAATGGAATTAATCATTTCCAATTATTCAAATATTTCGATGAATTAATTATCAATAAAGTATTTATTAGCATATTACGTTTAAAATCCATCTTAAGAAAAACTTCAAACAGATTCTAAACTCTGTATTGCAGACACACTTTATAATTAATGTGTCAGATTCATTTTCTGTCTTTTGTCAACTTTCTTTTCGCAATGTTTCCTTTTGATTCTAATCTTCTTAACAAACGTCTTCCTCTTCAAATAAGATTTCAATAAGAATTTTTTACAAAACACTGCAAATTAACCTAAGTATAATGACATTTCTATAAATTTTTTGCAAGAAATATTTTAAAGAATGATCTTTCATTCATGGAATCGCGAAATAATAATAATAATAAAAAAATCAGACTATGTTGATGTAGTAGAAATGTCAACTCTTATGCCTAAGAGCATAATTTTCCAACCATGATTTATTTGATCAATGAGACAGAAACTTTCATATGCTGTATTTGGTACAACAAAGAAAGTTTCTCATTGACCGTGACTTTCTAAATTTAATTGATGAAAGTAATTCATGCTTACAATTTTCCCCAACCAGTTTAAAGAACTACAAAAACAAAAAAATGACATGTCGATAGTATTTTTTTAATGGCTTTGAGACATACAAAATCGGAACAGTTCTGTAACAGAACAGTGGTCATCTAGTTTATCATTAAAGTCGCAGTCATGAAACTTATTTTATTTGTTACATTTGAGTTAAATCTACTCAGTAAAAATCTTTTTATCACTGTAGAGCAGGGGTTCCCAAAGTGCGGCTCGCGATGTCAGATCATCCGCGATCTTGTTGAATTCATTCAGATAATTTTCATTTTTACAAAAAATAAATAAATTTTATCATATAATTAAAAATTATTCAGTTAAAAAATACATGTATAAGTGCTTCCAAATATGTTTTCATTATTTGGAAGCACTTACATATGCGAAAAAAACTTTCTCAATCATGAGTATTAAGTCCAAATTGAGATCAAATTTAACTGATGAACATTTACAAGAGGTGTTAAGAATACATTCAACCAACTTAAAACCAAGGCTCAATATTATTAAAAGAAAACAACAACTGCACAAGTCACACACTTCAGATTGATGAATTTATTATTATTTTCTTTTTTTATTTGAAATTATTTGGTTATTTTTGTTTAATTATTTTTGAAATGTGTTATTTTAAACAGTTTGTATTAAAAAGTAATTATTGTCATAAATAAAGAACGATTGTTATAAAATTAGTATAGATCTTACCCTTGTGCCTAACTTTTTATCGGTTTGAACATATTTTTCTATAACAATTTTTTTTGTCCGGCAAATATTTTGGAATTTACAATTTGGCCAACCTAGAACCCCTGCTGTAGAGTGTAGACATCTTGGAAACAACTTTTTCTGATGAGATGATTTAAAACTATGCTCATATATACTGTATGTATGATAGAATAGGACTATGAATAGTTGAGATTAAAATAATTAAACATAGTCGTATGGCTACATATATATATAAAATTAAGAAAAATGTATGAAATCTAGATTATGTTTTAAATATTCAAATTTTATGTTGTAGATATGGCCAGATCTGTTGTAGGACTCTTTATCTCCTCATTCTTCTTTATCTTCATATCTTTCTTCACTGGTATTGCAGGATGTTGGAAGAGATCACGAGGAAACGTTGTCGCTACAGGTTTGCTTCTTCTGTTAGCAGGTAAATGTTCATCACATTTAATAAATCCAAATTGTAAGTTTGTTTATTGATTTCGAAACAATTCAACGAATTATGAATTTCATGAACTAGCTCTAGTTGATGCCGGTGCTATGGGATTATGGCATGGAGTGCAATATTACGATTCCAAAGTACTAAAAACTGGTGATACTTCTTACGAAAATTGGCCAAAGGTAATTATTTTATTATTAAATCACAGTTTCTATTATAATTCAAAAAATATTCGAAAAAAAAAGATTACAAAATATCAATCCTATAATTTATTTTCATAAAATAAAGTTTAAAAAAATTATTGATTTAGAAATAAAATTTACGAATGTTTCAAGCGATGATGATATTGAATTTTGAGCGATTATGATGATTGATTTATTAATTAATGATACTGTTTGCCAGATAATGCAGATATTTCATAGCAAAGTTAAAAATAATTATATAAGACAAGGTAAAAATATTAATAAAATATAATAAATATTTTTTTCGTTTAATATTCTTATAGTAAAATTGATAGCTATGGACTAACATTAAATAAATCAATAATAAGATTTGTCTAACATATATCATATGACAGTCACGACTAATAATAAAGAATGGAGCATTGTTTACTTGATGATTGATCTTGTAACAAATATAGTCATTGAATAGATCACTAGCTTAAAAAAAAACGCATCCCGCTTAAGATACTTATCTTAAAAGATTTTGCTGTTCGCCAGGATATAATTATCTTTACGTAGTTCAAATTGTTTTTTCTTTAACAGGAATTAAAAGGAATGACCGACTTCTATTACGGTTGGTCATACATATTAGCTTGGATAGGTGTAGGAATGAGTCTGTTGACGGGCATTCTCTTCCTGTGTGCAGCACGTTGCCTTCGCCAAGAGAAGAAAGTCGAACAAGCAAAGAATATGCAGTATTTAATGCCTGTATATCCAGATAAGCGACAACCTTACGGATATAGTTACGCTCATCCTTACTATCCTCCCGGAACGCAATATGGTTCTTATGGCTATTAATGATTTTAAACTGGATATAAGAGAAACTGGAGACATTCCGCGTGTATATAGTCTTACTAATGTTCAGTTTTATCGATTTTGTTTTATAATATTAAAAAAAAAGTCGCCGAAAGTGTGAGGCGTGTTTAGTGATGCGTTCAAAATTATTTAAAAATTTGTGCTCGTGTAAAAACTTAAGCCAACTGAATTGTGTAATAGTTTATTATTATTTTATTTTTTTTTTCTGGTGATAGCTTTTTATACGAAATTTTTGTGAAAGAAAATATGCGTGTTTTTACTTTGTAAACAATTGAAACGAGTTGGACGACGAAATTTCCGAGGTCATTGACACATGGCTGTGCCAAGTTGTTCTACAGGATATCATTAGGTCAACCGAAACCGTGTATTCTGCAGGCTTAAATCAATCTTCAAAATGCGATATAGCAATAATAAAAATTGATAATGTCTTGAATAATATATTGGAATATAGTAATCAAGATAATTATTAATTTTAATCAGTACATTTTTAATCATTTCACTAATGATAGTCAAGTGTGTCTTGTTGATGTTGAATCTCAGAATTAAATTTTATCATTTTTTTTTAATTATTAAATTTGCCATTAATATTAATATGTATAAGAAAATATTTAAAATAAATGATTTAAATACTTGTTTTACTTTTATTTAAAATATATTTAACGTTTCGGTCGTTCTTTTGTTTACAGCACATTTATAAACTCATAGGTTACCATTAAAAATCCAAATTCTTGATATTTGAAGCCATAAACTCTGAACTATAATTTAAAACTCATTAATGTTAAAAGAGATTTTATGTTTGAACACAATTCTATATAGGAGAACTGGTATTAAATATCATAAAAAAAAGATTTAAAATGATGTAGTCTATATGAATTTTTATCATCTTTCAGAACTTTTGACACTTAGAATAATTTTACATCCCATCTTCAGAAAATATTCTTGTAGAGTGCATTATTTTTACAGAATAAAAGCTTATGCTGTAAAAAGTTAATAGGCCTTTATAGATGTAGGTTTACCAGTTAAAATTTTTAGGACTTTGTGAGAAAGAAATTTAAAATGTCTGATGTGCTTTACGTGATGTATTTCATTGAAAAGGGGCGTTCGATAATATCGTTGAAAAATGACGAGTTCTTGACTGTTTTTCTATAAGAGTGATGAAAAAAGAATGACCTATTTTCGAAAATTGTCGTCATTATGTATACATAACCTTAGGTTGCATTCCTTTAACCGTTTCCTGCTATAATTAAATAACAATAATTTTTATTCCAAGAAATCTTTTTTTTTTATTAATAGGAGAATTTTTTCTATTACGAAAAAATAGTTTACTACAATTGCTGATATAATATTCAAGTTTAATTTTAACTAAGAATGGAAAAAATTTGCAATAAACTCGTTAATTTAAATGGAAATTAATCTATCACGAAATATTAAGTTATCGGAATCATAAAGGATAAACATTTTATTTTATTTTTATTGTCAGATATATATGAAAAATTATATTGCTTGATAAAGATTATCAAGAATTTTTCTGATCGGGCATCAAGGGATCGGGTATCGATTCCCATTGATCGTTTTTTGTAACTCTCCTACTCGACTATTGAAGAGAAGCTTAAAGTTGATGTATGATCTATCAACGTGGCGATATAGCTTAGGCACAGCAAGAATAGAATATACAAAAAATTTAAAATAAATGAATAAAAAATATTAAAGTTTGCATATTTTACTGAAAATTCCTACTTGTAACCATATTTATCAGGATTTAAAATGCAGTTTCGTAGTGTTATGATAATGATGTAGTAAAGATGATAAATATTTTATTTCAGCGCTACCAAAATTCTCATATCTGCTTTAAATTTATCTTTAACGAATAAATTCTTAACTATTCGCTGTAAGCTTTCTTAAAGATTAAAATTATAATTTTAATATCTAAAAATTTGAACTCGATCGACCGTTTTACTAAAGCTATTGATTGGAATCCTGTTCAATGACACGAGATGAATGTTTGCACAGGTTACGTTTTAAAAATCAGCATAAAGCATCAAATACTATATTTAATCAAGTTTGAAGTAGAGTAGAACAGCGATTATCCATCTGATATAGAAACATGAGCGTGTAAAAAAATTTATTCGTTTTAAATAACCAATAAACTACTTTTCTAAATTAAAATATTATATTTTAAATTCCAAATGACTCATTTGCTTCGTATAGTATAGAGAAGCAAAACAAATTTTTGGACTGTTACAGTTATTTAATTAGCAAACATATCATTCACATATGATGAGCTTTAATATGAAATTGCATGCTTAAAATGTAACTAATGAAACGTCTCCAAAATCGATTTCACAGTTTTCAAACATTTAAATAAATATAATTAATTTCTTACATTTCAATAATTAAGCAACTTAATTTATTTCTGATATTAAAATACAGAACTTTGGAGCTTTGTCGTGTCTGATATTCTATAAAACCAGTCAAGTATTGGATGTGTAAGAAAAATCGATCATACTTTTCTTTCTGAGTTAAGAATTAACTCTAATCTTCTGAACAAAAATAGAAAAAAGTACAGTACAGTATATATTTTCTGACTACACATTGAATTCTAGAACATATTTTCTGTATTCTTTAAAATTCTAAATCTTAATTAACTAAAATGATAAGTCCTATATAAAAATTAAGAAAAAACTATATTTAATATTTTAAACAATTTATTTATGTAAAAATATAGTTTTTGCCTCACAAAAATATTATTAGACTAAAATAAATGAAGTTAATTTGTGAAAAAATATATATGTTCAGTCCTAGATTATTCATCCGTGAATTTGGTAGTAGAAAAATAGGCTATTTTAAATATATATATAACTTGCTGTAGTATATAAAAAAGGAATTTTTTAATGAATTAAAAATATTTAAATCTATTTGAATATTTTTCCTTCATAATATTCTTAAAAATAAGTTAATTCAATTCTCAAATTAAGAATAGAAAAAAAATTAGACCGAAATGTTTCTGCTCTGAAAACTGGACAGTTCTTATATCTATAATAGGATACATATTGGTTTAGTGTTTAGTTTTGATAAATACTTTAAATGGGTTAATTTAGTGGTTAGTTAATTGGTTAGTTCTTTTTTTCTTATCAGAAGCTCATTAGTATTTTCCAAACGGCATTGATACCCGAATGCCGTTTTTTTTTTTAAATTAGTCATCGTAAACCATCAACACAATGTCTCTGTAAAAATGAATATATTTTTAGTTTCTCTACCAAGAGAATCTATAAATAAATAAATTGAATGGTATCTTCAGTAAATTTTGGTACACAGTCTACGAAGATGAACATGCGAAGAAATTCTTAAATCTGAAGATTGGAAATAATCCTCTGTATTTTATGTCGATATAATCCTCTCCAAATGCAATACTTCTATCGAATTTTTATTGACGATATTTTTCTGAAAATATTACCAATGTTTCAGAAAATAGTAATGTTATTTATGTCGCATTTAGTCATTACTAGCATAAACACATCAATAATAATTAGCTTTTGTTAAATGCATGTCTGTTACTGATACAAATCGATAATTATTGAATTAGTAAATATAATATTGTTATTGTCTCAATAATATATTATATATATACACGTATAATCATATTAAAAATAAAGTTTTGTAAATTTTCATTCTGAAATAATGAGATTAATGACCTAATGTGTAAATACAGTAAACAATTTTTAGATTTTGTGCTATTAATTTTGCAAAAAAGTATTTTCTTTCATTTATTTTATGCGTATCGAATCAAGAGACGGGATTTATAAAAGATAACATCAATAACGAATAAAAAGTAATTAAAAACTATTGGGAAAATAACGAATATTTTCAATAGATCTACATATGGACTGATGGGTTAAAAACTTGAATTTATAATAATAACAAATTCCTAAAACAGAAAAAAATTAATTATCTTAACAAGAATAAAACTAGTTATTAACCTTTTAATGTTTTTTTTTCCATATCAGAGATCAGGTTAGTGCTCTTTCGTAATTTGAATCTCTCCACTTAACAGAAATAAAAATATCCATATTATAAAACTATTTTTGAAAATAATGTTCAAATTTATTGCAGGATTTTTTTAGATTTTTTGATAAATTTGGTAGAACACAATATTGCAGTTATTCATAATCTCTCAAGAGAATCATACATTTTCGCGCGAAATATTGTAGCTTTTATTTGATAAAGGATTTTGTTTAAGATATATGTATAAATTAAATGGAAATAAAAGGCAATAATTTTCTGTAAGAGTAGTTTCAATTAACATTAATTCGTGTCGCGTTGTGACGAGTTATTCAACTCAATGTAGGCGTATCAATTTTTGCTTTACTGCCAGAAAATTTTGAATATGCAAAATCGTCCGCAATACACCTCTTTAACCTTTAGCGACATATCTGTTGAAAGCAAATAGAATACAGTATTGGATTCAAGTTTTAATCTATTGAATTATTCAACAAAAACTTGAAGTTTACAAAAAGCTATTCATAAAATTTCATAATGAAGAGAAGTCATTTCCAATTTATACACGTTTGAAAAAAGAAAAACCTGTGATGTTTATAAAAAGACAATATTTAGAAGGATAAATATATATATATAATTTGTTTAAATTAAATTAAAATTAAATACTCGCAAAATTTATGATAAAAAAAGATGTTTAACATATTTCTGAAAATCATGTGCGCTTCAAGCAATCGATGGGAAAACATCAAAAACGCGGAACAAAATTGCCAAAATTTTAAATTTTAATAAAACTTTTTTCTTCCTGAATGAATTTGTCAATTTACAAACTTAAGATTGGCTTTGCATTATTGGTATTCAAGAACAAATTGACCATTTATACTTTTAAAATATAAGTGGATTTTGGGGCCTTTGAAATATTTTGCCTCTAGATCAAAAAATGTACCATTTTGGATGCCAATATTTTGGCATGGTAATCTTTTATATCGTAAAAAATTATCCAAATTTACATAGAAATTCTTAAACTTATTTATCAACGATGTATATAATTTCCACTGATCCATTTTCAGTGAATTAATCTATTTAATAAAATCAATATTTCAATGATAAATACTATGCAATGATTTATTAATAGGCATCACAAGTTATGCTGATAGTGTTAAAATAAAATCTTCAGTTTAATTATACATAAATGTTGTTTTAATTGATTTCAAAACTTAATATGAATTTTCATAATCTGCACCAAAAATATATTCTGTCAGAATGAATCACTATCCACTGTAATAATAGGAAAACGGATAAAGATATTTTTAAATCTAAAGAGGCTAATTTGATGTCGGCTTTCTAATAACGTTTGAATTAACTACTTAATACTACATTAACTGTTTATGAAATATTTCAGTTATATTTAGTCGATAAAGTTAAGACATATTTTAATGGAAACACGAGATTTGAAACTTGAGAATAATCACTTGATATAATATAAATTAGTATTAAATCAACGAATTTTAGTCTGATTACGAATTGATTACGTCTAAAATTTACTGAATGGCAAACAAATTTAGTTTCAAATAATGAACGGATCTCTGCAAATCAATATGCAAATTTATATAGATTTGATAAATAGCAACCATTTTATAATTAATATGAATTATTATGTGTAAAATGAGTGCTATTTATCAGTTCTATGTAAATTTGCATAATGATTTGCAGATCTGTCATTATTTATATTTAAAAGAATTAGCATGGGTTTAAAATTTCTCAACTTTTAACTTCTCTTCTCTTCAGATTCGTTTTTAAGGACATGCAATGTGGACTATTATTTTTGTATTTTTATAGAAAGCTCTCGCGAATCCCGGAATTGGAGATCACCTTTTGAAAAATACTGGTTTAAAAGAAAAGATAATATGTAAAATGACAATTTTCTATATTTACATCTATGTAAAAAGGACATTGTAAAAAGTACATACAGTATATAAATCTTAGGGTCTAAGATTTATCTATGTACCAATTCTCTATATTTATCTATGTAAAAGGACATCAATTTTTGTACTGTAATCATGTATAAATATCCTACACAAGTTAATGCTGATAACAGTATCAGCATAACTTGTGATGCCTATTAATAAATCATTGTATAATGTTTATAATTGAAATACTAATTTTATTAAACAGATTAATTCGCTGAAAATGGATCAATGGAAACTATGAACGTCATTGGTAAACAAGAATTTCTATGTAAATTTGAATAACTTTTTATGGTATAAAAATTTACCATGCCAAAATGAAATGTGGAATTATAGTTATTTTTTTTAACTTAAAGTAAATGAAAAAATATTTTTTGAAAAGTATGTTAAAACGATTAAGATATTTTACATACATAGATAAATAACTCAATTTTTATCTATGATAAAAATTAATGTCTCTTTAATAATTCGAATCTATACCAATTAAAAAGTAGCCATACTGTATAGCTACGATTAAATAGACATATTGTATAGTCTGATCATGAAGTAGACATACTGTTTAGTCTGATCAAATGAATGAAATCTACTTTGAATAAAATACAAATTGATCATTTTATGATCAATTTATATTTTATTCAAAGTAGACAGTACTCTATATACCATTTAATAATATCAAAACTATCAAAGATAAATTTTAATGAAAATTAATTACGGATAAAGCTATCACAGATTTTTTGGCTATGATTCGTAACAAATGCCAAAAAATCATAATTAGATTATTCAATTGCTTTTAAAAATATTACTATATGATATATTTGGTAGAAAACATAATAATATTTTTAAATTAACCTTCTTAATTCGGACATATAAGTAGAACAGTTGATGATATCATAAGTTATTCGTGCTTTTTCTTGTTTACATGTCGCTATGATAAAAACTTTTAATTTTTTTTTCTGCTGAGCTATAGTATTTATTTGTTTATCAGATTTCTTATTTTAACATTTCAGTCTTAAATTTAGACTCATTTCAGCCACACAAATGGAAGAGACAATTATGAATTTAATGTACCAAAGAGATATATATGCAGATTATTATTTGTTGTTGTTATCAAGTTGCATTATACTATACCTCTTTGATTACATTTTATCTTAGGTATTTTAAATCAATGCCCGATTATATTATTTGCAAGCATAATATATATATATTTCTAATACTGTTAGATTTACAACATATTCTCAAACTAAAATATTATATGCTATAATTAAATTTTTATTTAGAAAATTGGTTCTAGAAGCACGTTTTTTTATTTATTTATTTAAACCGAACTGTATTGGAACCAAATGCAGAAAGTTTATCCTATAAATCAAAATAGGTCTTGATGCGCTAATTATTTTATGTCATTTTTATTAACACATAACCTGTCGGATGGAACTTTTATTTGGAAGATCTGTAAATTGCTTATTGTAATGAAATGTAGTTGAAAAACCCAGATTGATTAACGATGTTTAATAGCACACGAGTAGTTTCAAAGCTATAAACTTCAAGGAAGTTAAGAATAATAGCAAACTCCTGAAGTTGCAATTAATCATGGTTTTATATATTTAAACAATAAGAAACTATCAGTTTTTTCCTGAACAAATTATTTATCAGGATTATCTTGAATTTTATGCTTTTATATTAGCCTAGAAAGACGTTTTTTGTGTCTTAAGCTAAAAAATCTCATTTAATATTGTCAACCTTTTGGTAAAATTATATGCAAATAAATTTCTGAAATTTATAGAAATTATACAATAATAACATTTTTCTTTTATATATTTCTGAAGAATTTTATTTTTATAGTTTTGCTTAAGTTGTGTTCAACTATATTGTCACACAAAACAGTTTATTTTAAGCTTTTATTGAAAATTTATAGAATTGAACACAAGATCACATTATGATTTTTCTAAGGAATCCGGATTTGTTTCAATGATCATTATAATATTTAACTGACCATAGAAGTCATTCCACTATTCGCCATAATATATTCAATAATCTGATTAATGATTACGAAAAATTGCTAGTCAAAACTTACTGATAATTAAAACAAAACAACTAATAATAGATGGATTAGAGACAGAGCCGGATTTACTTACTTGTTGGTGTGGGACCCGATTGGATATTTCTCACGGGGCCTCTCAAAATATGGCTTATATATATAAATAAAATAAGCAACATTTATAAATGAATATATATTTTTTGATTAAGATCAGAGATTGCCTATTTTCATAATAGGTGAGCAAAGACCCGGGATCAAATCCGTGTTTTATAGTTGGAAAAATTTTCTTGTAGGGTTCGGGCCCAGCCGTCGATCCTCATCCTCTATAATCCTACTAATCTCACAGCATGTGGTTTGACCTGAAAATAGCTGCTTAATTTAATAATCAGCAATGATTGAAAAGTGGTGTTACATAATGGATGGGTATCAAATTCAATTTTAACGATTCCTAAAAAAATACATAAATATTTAAATTTGTAAAAAATTGCAATACGGATATCAATAAACTAGGTTTCGTTAAGATAGATGTAATTTTTAAAGTAGAAAAGAAGGAAACACCAATTATAAGTCAAGAAACGTGAATAGTTTGATTAATTTATGACAACAATATACAGTATTTATTTTTTGATTATTCCTGAAAATTTTAAGTTACTTTTGCAATTGGATAAATTATAGAGAAATTTTAATTGAAAAGTTGTTAATTATACAAATTTAAAACATATTTCTAAACATTTTATTTCTGTATATTTTATACACAATTTTCAATGGAATGCTATTTATTTTTGACAATCCTTATAAACAGTTAAAAGAGTGTCCACAATAGTTTTGAAAGCAGGGATATCAGATACATATCACTGAAAAATTCTTTAATTAATTAGCTTCTCCCTTTTGAAGTTTTGTATTTGTCAACATTACAATTTCTCATGATACAATCATATAGAATTTATAGTTACATAATGATACTCTATAGAGTATTTATAGGAAATCAGAATTCAACTTTTAAATAACAGGAAGGCTAACTGTGAAGATAGTATGGACGAAAGACGTCAAACAATGGCAAAAATAGTGAACAACGTCATTTTTTCCGCTTTGAAGCTATAACTCTCTTAACTTAGAATGTCGAAATGAAACAATAAACAATAGTATTTCGTATTAATCTTTTATTTAAAATGTGTCCTGTTACAAAAATCGGGATGATATGTACATAATAGGCTTATCTTTCACAGTATCGCCAAATCATGCCAAGGTTCAACAAATGATGACTGAAACAGTGCTTCGGTAATGAAAACAGTAATCATGCGCGAAAGTAAAGCTTATTTACGAAATTAACGCAAGTTGAGGAACTTTATATTTCTGAAAAAAAAAACATTAAAATAAAAGAAGCATGTTTAACAAATATTTATTCATTTAAAATTATTGAACAAAATTAAAAATTATTGATTATTATGAAACAAGTTACAATTTAACAATTAAAAATTAAAGCTAAATCTTTTACTTTGAAGACGTAAGCTACCTTTCATGATAACGCAAATTGTGATAACATAAGAAAGCGAGTAAACAAATTCCATTAAGTTATAATTTAGCGAAAAAACAAAAATTAAAATTATATTTTAAAAATTTATAAGTCGATATTAGCTATAAAATATATAATTTTTAAACGATTTTTTAATTTTTAGCTTGATATTTTATCGCCGACTTCAAAATCTTTGATCGCTGATAAGTGCTGCCACCTGTAATTTAGAATCATAACTGCATTTTTATATACATTAATTAATGAATTTAAACAAAACATTTTAATTTGAATTATTTAATAGAGTATTTTAAATAATAATTATAGCTATCATAATTAATTTTTATTCGATTTAATATTAAGTAAGAGTATATAAAGGAATAAGGTTTAAAAATATTGATATTATCAAAGTTTAATGAAAACTTCTTGAATGAAATTAAACAAAACATTACTTATTACTATTGCATAAAATTATTTATCATATAATTTTATATTAGATTCATCATTTCAATTAAATTTTAAAATAATATAAAATTACATAATTTTATATCCTCGAAATAGTTATATATCCTAATTAAATGTGAAATGAAAATAAAATTATATGATTATTTCGTATTAAAATATGATTTATAATAAACAGGAGGACATAAAATTACGTAATATTATGCTGTCTAACATATTCTTAAATTTGTACCTAAAATAAAAATTACACCCGAGAAATTTTTATTAAAAGCTTTAATTATATGAATAATAATTTTAAAAATCAGAATAAAATATATTACTTCCATAAATATATTTGTGCCAAGTGCCTACATTAGATTCGCTAAGTACTCATATTTACTATATAAAACATACTTCATTACAATATATTTGATGATAGTGATGACTTAATTGTTAAAATATCGGAAATTTGTTTTTAATGTATTTATTAAAGCGACAAAACAACATTTAAATCGGAGCAATCGAAACTTACTTTACACGAGAATTACGCCATTGGTGAATGTCTACTCGCTAATGTAAGAAATACAACTGAGCATCACTAGAGGGCTTTAGACGAAAACGAGACGAGTAGAAGACTACAAATGCACGTGAACCTGAACCACGTGCTTAAGCATCGTCCACTGTCGACCAACGAAAGCATATCTTCTCAGTCCGCTTCCAATTCTCTAAATTCTAATTTGATATTGTTAAAATTTACAATGAATTGGTGAGTAGAATCTTTTAATATTCTTCTCGCAACTATTTTTTTTTTAAATTATTTACAATTCATTATTTTTTAACATCAGAAGGTATTCGGATTCGCTAACGAGATTGAAAATGAAGTCAAAATTTCTTAAATAGAAATTGGGTGACAATGGCTCAATTTCATGAAAGCATATACAAAAAGAAATGTTTTTCTTGTATATTACTGCTTTTTCATTTAATAAACACGAACGAATCGTGTAAAAAGAATATCAGTATTGGATTTTTAGCATCTTTTAAATTTCATGACAGCATGGGTAAATTGATAGCTGGTACTATTCCCTTAGCAATCGATGATATCAATAGTCGTGATGACATTTTGCCTAATCACACTTTAACTTATATACCCGGAGATACCGGAGAACCCAATACTCCAATGGCCATCAGGAAGATGACACAGATGAAAGAGGAAGGAGTTGTGGCTTTTATTGGTTTTGAGTTCAACTGTGCGGCTGAAGCTTTAGTAGCTGCTGCTTGGAATCTTCCTCTTATCACTTACGTAAGTTTCGTTTAATATCTTTAATTTATTTATAAATATTCTCAAACTATTTATGTTTATATATTAGATTCTTCTATAACTTTATTAACTACTATGATTAATTTTGTGAATTTTTCATGCTATATTTTAAACTTTTAATTCATCTGTTTAATTCGTTAATTAATTCGTTAATTATTCATCTGTTGTTGTGGATGCCTGCGTTAATTGTTACTAAATTAATTAATTTATCAGAATTCCAGGCTAATAATATTCTACAACAATAACAATTTAAAAACTGAATATCAACTTTCCAACATGAAAAATTTAATTCAGTCGTGTTTTAGTATTTTTGTAAAATTCATTTTTAAACAGTTCTCGTTTTTATTTATCTCATATTAAAGTGTTTCTTCCTAATACTTTGCACTGAAAGTTTAAACTTTCAAGTTTAATTAAAGGTTAATATTATTTTATTTTTGGATTGTTTTATTTTATGCAATTAAATTAATCTAATTTAATGAAAACTAGAATTTTTTTCTTATTTTTTATTTTTTTGTTGAGAAGAAAAAGTATTTTCAAGTAATTGTTTCTTCAGTTTGTTAATATAAAGTCTACTTTGTCAAATAATATAATTTATTTCTTACGCTTTGAGAGAGTTATAAACAAGAATAAAAATAACAGAAATTCCAAAAGAAACTCATCATTCCTAAATTGACCACAGTGCAAAATAATAAAATTGCTAAAAAAAATAACTCTTTATTCCCATATTTTCTTTTGATTAGGTAGATGAAACCTGTTTGTACCAATAAATTTATCAAGTCCATAATACCATCGTTAGCAGTCATGTAATAATCCTTTCTTCAATCAATGTTAATCCATTGTTCGTTATATAAATCATACATAGGATTTTATTCTTTGTTCTTTTGAGTGAGGAAACTTATTTTATTAAGAAAATTAAACACATTTAATATTTAACAATTTTTTATTCAAAGCTAATCAAAACGCAAACTCTATATAAAAATGCGTATCATTTTATTTTTGCATATATTCAATTTTTATTACTTTAAATTTTAGATTATTTTTTAATCATGTAAAATTATGCGTGGGAGAATTTAATAAGAAATGACAAGGAAATAAGAAAAAAATCGAAATTGTTTTTAAAATTCGATTTATTTTAATTTATTTTACTTTTTATAGTCCAAAGAGTTTCTAAAAGATTCTTCTTCGATCAAAGTTGCCTAACTGAAGACGAGTAATGTATAATACATTTTACTATGTATCGATTTACAGCTGTTGATATGTTTGTTTTCTGAAAATTCTTCTCGTCGCATTTTTAATTTTATTATTATATTATTATAATTTAATTTTAACAAATTTTTGTTTAAAATGTTTTAAAAGTTTTTAAAAAGTCCATTTTGTAAATTGTCAGATGCTTGGAATCCGTTAATTTATTTATTTACCACACGAGATAAGGAATTTCGAAACTTAAATTAACTTACTAATTTAAGTAAGCAGTAATGAATATTTTATGAGAAAAAGTCACAATAAAAAAATAGCTATTTTCATACTAAATATTAAACCTGCAACTAACAAAAAGCAATATAATTAAAAATAATAATTTCAATATAGTTCAAATTAAATATTTTATATATTTATAAATCGAGTATTCGAATATCGAACAACAGAACTGTAAAAAATAAGTCTTATATTATAAATTTTTTAATAAGTTCATTGAATTAATTTTAATCAAAATCGAAATTATTAAGTTACATTAATTAGAAACTTAAAAAAATTGTTTTTCTTCTGTTATCTTAACAATATACAATTATTCAAATCTTAAATTTCGTTTTCCTGTGAATGTAAAAACTTTAAACTTTTAATTTTTATCCGTACTTATCCGGATAAAACCCGAAAATTCTACTGTTTTAAATATATAAAAAATATATATGCACGAGTATCTATCAAAATTCAAAAATATATAACGTATACATCCTCAGAAATTGCCATTTGTCTCGCAGGAATAGTAACTCTAACATTGCTTCATAAATATTCTAATATCGAAAGTTTAAACATTGTAAGTTAAAGTAGAAATTACAATTTGATTCTGCATCACGATTTCAAATTACAGAATTTAAAATTGGATATATATATATATATATATTAATCATTGATTTTTGTACGATTCTTATGTTTAGCTTCAAAACGTCTTAATTTCCAGATTCCTAAATCACAATTTATACAATATTGCACCTAAATCATAAGGTTTCTTATTTTGTTTGTTATTTCCTGGTTATACTTGGTTTCTGTTTTCCAGCTATATATACGGCACAGTCAATGCCAACTGAGTTATCGATTGCAATTAAATTAAAGTGCTCTAAATCATAATCCAAACTTCTTCAATACAATTGAATTGCTTCGTTTGAAATATTCCCAAATATATATATAAAATGTTATAAAAGCAAACCAAATATTTTTTCAATTCTTTGGAATGTATTTTTTTTTATGTTGATTATTGATAAACATCATAACCAGGGGGAAAAAACTGCAAAATAGATCAAAATATTGTTATGATTCTAACACTTCCTGTTTCTATATCGTTTTACTTGTTTATTATCTCATCTGGTGAGAGATGACAATTCTGTTTTCTTAAACAATTCGAACCTTCAGAGAAGTTGACACAGTGGTTCCATTTTGAAATTAGCTGGAAGGAATATCAGGAAGGAAGTAGGTTCTGTAGTAAACATCTTCCATTTCTCGCATATTATATCTCAGAAAATTGTGTAACATATTGCAAAAATAATCTAAAATTAGTTACAAATTTCTTTTTTTCATTTTCGTACAGATGTTTTAAAAGGAGATTATGTCGGAGAAAAATTTTCTTATTTGATTCTCGAATGTATAAATAAATATTCTTTGATAATTAAAATATTAAATTAAACTTCTGACATACCGAAAATAATTTAAAAAAAATTTTCACTGGTATATTTTAATGTTTTTTTTTTCTACATTTATTATTAGATATTCTAACAACCGTAACCACGATGATTGATTTAAGGAATCGATTTCAGTTTTGGTAACTTATTTTACTTTACAATTGAAGAAAGGAACGAAAAAATAAGTTTGATATTATTTTTTTCACATTTATTTTCACTGAATTAATCATACGTCGCAATTGTTTTTCTAATTTAGTTTCTGAAACGATCATTTCAAAAATAAAAAAAAATTGGTTTTCATTAATTTAAATGTAAAAATTTTTGATTAAAAATAATTTTTATTTTTATATAAATATAATTCACAAACAGCAGTAGTTAAACAGGAAAACTTTTTTGCTAAAAATGGCATTTATAAAAAAAATTATAAAAATAAAAAACGTGATTGCTGATAATCTACTTCTCTAGATGATGCTTGCTTAGCACTTCTAATGCTTGTTTTTATTCAAAATTTTAATATTATCTTAATAGATTATATTATTAGATTTCAGCTAAACATAGCTTCATCGTAAGTGAATTATGTAATTTTAATGCTTAATAGGATTTCTGGAAAGATGAAAAAATTGATTTTAAATATAAAACACTAAAATAAGAAAACAAACATTATCTGTAGTATTAAAAATTTAATTTAAAAATTTTCAAATTAAATGACATTTATATACTACATCAATATAAAAACCATAAACAAATATTAAAATATTTGAATTGAGATTATAGAAATAACAAATTTCATGATAATATATATTAATTTTTATATTTAATATAAAGTTTGTACATTTATCGTTATAAATAATTAAAATTATACCATCTGGTTTAAGAAAATATAAATAATAATTTGAGCGAAGAAACAAATAAATTCTGAATCATAAAAATTATTTATTTACTAGCGAATGATGAATTAAAATTTTATTGTAATCCAACGCATTTTTTTCAATCTAGTACAGTACTATACTGTACTTAATTTTTAAAAGGTTTTTTTAGTTATTTCTTTCTTCACTCAATGTTTTTCGAGTAAATTATTTATAAATTACTTGAAAAACATTTTCAAGTAATTTATAAATAATTTACTCGAAAAACATTACTATATATTAAAAAAAAAACAATCAAAACTTTGAAAGATCCGTTTGTCTTTCATGTTAATACTGACATCTTTGATGCTTTCAACTAGCCAAATTAAAAAATTCATGTTGCCAATTCCAATATCCTAAACGATTTTTTCACTTGAAAAATTATTTAAAGGTTTTAATGACTTGATTTTGAATGAAGTTTTTCTCTTTTCGATATTATTTCAAGACATTTTGAGATTTTTAACTGTACATAAACAACTCACGGACTTGAATAGTTGACAGATTTTAGCCCTCACATCATTTTCAATTATGTCATAAATGTGAACAGTCTTTCAAACATTTTATATACGTATAAGTAGCCTATTTAATTTTACATTTTTTTTCATACAAAAAACATTAAACATTTTACAAGGGCACTTTTTAATTTTGTTTACTATGTGCTAGTATATGTATTGGCTAAAGGATTTTTTTGAAATGTGTAAAAGTTAAGGAGATATATTAAATTTATTCGCGTCGGACAATTAGATAAACTCATGAAAAGCTGAAAACTTTCTGATGATAAAAACGCATGCTTTTCTTTCTTCGAATATATATGTAGCCTAATACTTATCTTACTTTCCGAAGGAAAAGGAGGCTTATGAGATCACCATCCTGTCCGTCCGGCTGTCTTTTATATCAGTATCTCCCCTATCAATTTTTGAAGTAATTACTAAGTAGTTTTTCATAAAATTTGATGATCATGTTCTATCGTCAAAATGTCACATCACCACCACATTATTTAACCTCTAGTTACAATCGTTTAAAAATGGCCACTATTCAACACTCTGAGATACTCTCTTAATATAGCCTAAGCTATTTATTCGATTTACATAAAATTTAGCAAGATGGTAAATCAATTAGCTCTTTATCTCAACTATTTAAAAAAATGGCGAACGTTCAAATTTCAAATGCTTCTCCCAATTAACTTTTGAAATATTCAATTGGTTTTTTATAAAATCTAACAGGCCATTAAACTCGAATTTTAAATAACATTAATTAACTTCGTAGATTTATCTGTTTAAAAATGAGGGAACATTTAATCTTTTAAAGTTATCCTGTAATAAAAATGAGAGAATGATTAATGTAGTTACTCTGTATGTTTAGGATTTTTATTTTTTATCATTGACACGAGATGGCACTAACAAGTTAAAGCAGAGATAACATATGGCCAAAAGATAACGATCTTTGGCCATAACATATGGTTATGGCCAAATATCGTTGCTTATGGCTTACTTACCTGCATTGTTCTTACAATTTATATATATATGTATTTCTGTTCACAATAAAATTATATCAGTAGCAGAAATTAGTGTATATATATATATATATACATATATACTAATTATCAAAATGCATCCTATTTCTTATAATTTAAATATTGAAATGGTTAAAATTACATATAAAAAATGTGACGAAATTCACAATTTTATTTTTTAAAAATAAAAAAGTTAAAGAAAATTAAAATCTTTTCAAGTAAAATACAGTATATATTGTGGCTGATTTCTAAAAGTCAGCTGCATATTTGATAACTTATGAGACACAAATGTCTTTAAATGCCATTTTTGATGATGTGACAGCAAACAATCATTAAATGAATAGTTTGAAACGTATTGTTTGCTACATCAGTTCAGATAAACAGATTCGATATAAAATTTTTAAATGGTGACAAATTGAAACATATCGATGGATTTTAATGAAATCCTTTCATAATCCATTTAAACAGAATGCTTCCACACTCGAAATATTATTAACACTGTAGATTTACGCGTTAATGTATGGGAAAATTTTGTAGTATTTATTGAATTTTATGTTGTTTATTATTACCGTTATTAAAACAGGTAAATTAGTTTTCTGATCATATAAAATATCCTTATAATTCATCAAAATTAAAATAAAATCGTGTGGATAGCAAATATAAATTCTGAACTAGCTTTATCAACTTTATAAATATTTGCTTACGTAAAATCATTAAAACTAATCTGTCTGTATAAATAAATTATTACAGTATATTAGTATTATGCAGTCTTTCGTTACAATATTTATTTTAATTAGAAAGTTAACAAAGATTGTAATAAATTAAATTTAAAAATTGACCTTGAGAAAATTTAACCTTGAAAGAGGATTTAGACCACTATCTTTAGGATTACAATTTAATCATCCTCAACTAAAGAAAACGTATTTGGTATGTATGGCGAGTAGAATTATAGGTTGTTGCTACTTACAGATAAGCCAGTAACTAAATACAGTAATCTTCGAGGAAAGAATGCAGTTCGTTAAGATTTTTTTTTTAAATTTATAAACGAAATATTTCGGTTATTAAAAGAAGAAATTTGTTTTAATCCTTTAAAATAAAAAATAAAAATTTAAACAAAAATATAATTTTTAAATTTAATTTATAAAACAGAATTCATTAATTATTTTATAACAAAATTATATTGTAAATGAATAAGATACAATATACTTATCAGTACTAATTATTTAATTTTACTAATTATTAATTGAAGTTTACTCTTGTTGGTGAAAGATATTGTTGCTAAAGGCATTCTATAAAGTAAATAAACATGTATACGATAAACTATATTAAAAATTAAAGGTTTTAGTGCACATGTTGCTGTTTACATAAAATTTAATTTCAAGGATCAACAGAATATTATTTTTTATATCAATACATGAATTTAAGTTTAACAAATATATTGTTAATTTTATTGGAATTTTTAAATCTATACAGTTTTACATTGCTTAAGAATCGTACAGAAGCAAAAATAAGTGATTTTTATATATGGGTAATATGTACAGTCATACCTCGACTTATGTCGTTTCGACTTTACATCGGTGTTTTTGTTAATAAGAAAAAATAAAAATCTACTAAAGGCTGGGTCTCACAGGCGTAAAAACGCGATATAAATACGTCAGTGTATCGATGTTGATGTTACTTTCGCTATATAGCTAGACGTTGAGTCTTTACGCCGAAGTTCGTTCTTGTTCAACTTTCTACGTTGCGTACAAGAGTATCTTGATCATTCGTCCAATCGGGATATGAGCTAGTTATTGAAACTTATAGAATTATTTAGAAGCTTAAAAATATTATTAGCGACGTTACGGGGCTATTTATAGGGGTATAGGTAGTCTTTTAAAGAGTTTTAAAAACAACGACGAATTCGACGTATGTCGCTAGTCTTGGAACGAATTAACGATGTAAGGTGAGGTATGTCTGTATATATTATAACTGATGGAAAAAAAATTGCATTTTTAACCCAATATTACTGAGTAAACTAAATTTGGGTGTTTTTTTAATGTATAGTATTTGGAAATACGATAAATTTATCAATGTATAAAAATAACTCAGGTCGCAGACACACATATTGAAAAATTGTTTAGATGTTTTTTCCACTCTATTTTGCTTGAAGGAATTTTTATAGAAATTTCAAATAGAATAATTTTTTTATCTCAGAAATTATAATGCAAATTTTGGTTACGATATGTCTGAATGTATAGAGAACAATCGGCAACGCACGAACGAATTTTCTCAAATAATTTGAATTTATTATAAGAATCTGTATATTCAAAATTTTAAACCGTAGACAAACTTGTTTAAATCGTTATTATTAATTAAAATTTCGTAAAAAGTTGTATAATCCTTTCCGTCAACAGTGCTTCATAGAAAAACAATGTTTTTCTCACGCACGCTAGGATACTATTTACTTCTTCGGACACGTTACGAAATCCTATAAACATGTTTTCTCCGATGTCTTTATATAAAGTGGAAAGTTGTTTAAAGTCGAAAAATTTTATTTTAATACAGTCTCAAGAATTTCTGTGAATAAATAATGTTCTATAGTAAATGCAATTTGCTATAAAATGTTTTATTTTATGATGTTTTTATAGAAACTTCTTTAAATGGCGCATTTTAAAATTCAGAATAAAAGTTTTCTTAAAAAGAAAGTTATAAATAAATTACTTGGCATTAAATGTTTTTGTAAAATTCTGAATTATCTTAAAAAGTATTTATCATTTGATAGTTTGTTATAAAATATTTCCAGTTTCTCAAATAGAAAACAATTAAGGGATTTTCTATTGCAAAGAGGATAAAATTGTTTATGTACTTTAAAAAATACAGAATAAGCTTATTAATACATTATATAAAAAAATACATTTGGAGATAAATTAACTGTATTATTTAAATATCCTAAATAAATATTTTTAAGAATAGGAGAAATTTTTATGAGAAAGTTTATAATACCTAATCTGTTTATGTTGTAGGCTGAATTTTATTAATAATAATAATAATAATCATTTTTGTTTTTTTTTGCATTTCACATAATCTTTCGTTATAAATTCTGAAAGCAGTTCCGTAAACAAGTTATCCTCATATTAAATTATGGATTTTAAAAATTAAAAAACCTAATTTTTTTTCAATAAATTATAAATCATAAAAAATTTAGAATAGAACTATATTTATAACTTAATATTTAAACCAGTCTTCATCAAATCACTTGTTCGTGATTTTAATGAAAATTGAGTACAGGAACACCTCGATTATTGCGATTTTCGATTTATCGCGATTTATAATTTGATACCAAAATTCGAATTATTGCGCTCCAAATTCGAATCATCGCGGCCGCGAGATGTAGCCCACTACATATGCAACCAGAATTACATTTAGTTCGAGTCGCCACTCTCCAAGTAGCGCTTCGTTTTTATCCGATCATGCCTGCTCACCATTCACCAGTCTCCATCCACCTCTACTTGAAGTACATGTGAATATTTATTTCTCTTCTTATTTAACCCTACAATGAATGCTAAAAGAAACAAGGATGATATCAAGGCTACAGC
>AYEL01076693.1:0-19743 GCA_000484575.1 Olivierus martensii
ACAGTAGGCAGACGCTCTACCGATGCTGCTATCAGTCTCTATCGCTTATTCTTGTCAGTTTAGAGCACGTGACGAGCACATCCCGCACGTATACTTCCCTCCCTATTCTCAGTCACAACAGACAAGTCCATTTGAAACTGTCTTGAATCTCGGTACAAGTACCTGACTTTACAATTGATCAACTTCCGGTGAGCTTAGCCCCTACGAGGTAGGTACAAAACTTTATGGAACCGACTGTACGTATAATTGCGACGATTAAATTGAGAAATAAAAATTAGAAAATTGAAAAAATTGTTAGCAATATTTAATTTTAAAAATGTTATGAATAATAATTACATGTATTCATATTGAATTGTTATGAAGTTTATAAGATAATAGTGCTATGTAAATTACTTGGCCATTTAAGAATGAAGCATTAAGATGATGATGATATAGTGCTGATTAGAATTTTCATATTAAGAAGGAAAGAAGTGATGTTGTAGTTTGTGAATCAATTCAGAAGGGAATTTCTGTTAACTATATTTCCTTCAAACATCATAGAAAATATTAAATATTTCGTTTTTACATATAGAATATAGAAAAATGATTATTAAAAGTTGATTTAATAATTCGGTTCGGTGTTCAAGGACTGTTTCTGGAGGCGGGATTGCCGCTATTGGGAAGTCCAATACAACAGTTCTGTCTCCCCTCGATTTGTTTTCATTTTTCCAACCTTTCTTGCTGTTTTTTCTTTCTTTCCTACTTAACTAACACACTAATTCTCTTCTATCAACATTCCAACTTCCTTTTCATCTCAAAAACTTCTCTTTCCTACCATTAACAAACAAACAATAACCAAATAGACACAAATCTATCTTCTTCTGATCTTGGAAATTAAGCTTATATCTTATTTTTAGATTAATGGCAATCAAAATTAAAATCAAATAAAAATTACTAATATTACAATAACTTTTTCTGCAAATAAACAAATTTCTTGTTTATTTTTTCAATAAATAATAGAACATTTGACTATATATACAGTATATGTATGCATGCATTTTATTTATTTTTTAATACTTAAAGCATATACCTGTAGTACACAATTCTGATGTTTTGAGTATTTTTCAGTAAAATTTTGAGGAATCCGTTATCCGAGGAAATTCATTTCCCGACTACTCCGGTTAATTTGGACCAGCGGTTCTCAAGTGCGACCACCAATACAATCGTATTTTCAATATTAAATATCTAATATTGTACTCTGAAATATTATATATACTCATGCATAATTCGAGTAATTTATAAAAAAAATAAATTTTTGTAAAAGGGATGGTCTTATATACTGTCTGTCAAAACGTAAAATTTTTAGTATGATCGTAAATTTACCATTAATCTCTATTCAAGTCATTAGTGTCTCATTCCTCCACATCTAAAGACTATCTACCAAATCTCATCCGAGTGACGGCTAATTTTGGCTATAGACCGTGCCTTTCGCCAACCCACGATCGGCCATTCTTAACAAATATCATTAGCTATTTAAAAAAGCGTGGATTTATAATACTGTTATATTTAAATATCGGATACTGCATAAATAAAATCCTATAAATATATAAGTAGCCGCGTCATATAATTTTTCTTTGCGTTTGTGGTTCTGTTGCAGGATTCATCATACAGTATATGTTCCTAACAAAAATTTTATTTCTTCTCGATTCAATTATTAAAAATATGCGAACATCTATGAATATTCATATTTAAATATTGAATTTACAAAAAAACATTAATTCACTGTATATTTCCCAAATAATATTGGATATGTATAAAGTGATTTTTTACGAAAAAATATAGTATAGCCATGCATAACTTAATTATTTGCATGGCTTTGCGATTCAGTAAAAGTCTTGGTTGTTGCAGAGTTACATTTATTATGAAGACTACATTTTGTTAGAAAATGCGGCTGTTTATGAGGTGATAATATAATGTTTAATATTATTTATTTTACATAAAAATAAGATACGTATATATATACATTTATAATAAGATTATAGAGATGTGAGCACCTGCAGCCACAATGTTGCTGTTATAGTGGCCGAGCCTGCGGTTTTTTTATTATAAAGATAAAAAAAAAAAAAAATTTAAAAAAAATTGATAGTGGCCGAGCCTGCGGCAACAAAAATATTTTTCGTGAGAACTGCTGGTCTGGAATAATTTATATGTATATAAATAAGTTATTTGCATTTATAATATAGCATTTAGAAAAACCGGTACTTATTTTCATTATCATATTAACGTAGAGATTAAATTTAATGAATATATGAATTCTCATTAAAAATTTTATTCGATTTTAAAGAAAATTTTCCTTTTTTAATTCTCAAATTTTAAATTAAAATGTTTATTTGTTATTACTTCCGGAAAAACTTATTTTTAGAAATATTAATGAGGAAAATCATAAAGTAATATGCAACCTAAATCGAAAATAATTAAATGGCAAAAATTTGGATTAATGAAAAATGGAAATATTTGACATAATTGGATATGCACTATAATTGATCTAATCAAGATGATATACAGTACATAGATAAACATAATTTAAATTTTTGTTTGCATGTAAACTGCATAATTATTCATATCGATTAAATTTTTAAGAATAATGAAAATCTATAATCATAAATACTGAAGATTTTGTTTAGCCATCATGTAACCATGGAAACTGTATTGTTGCATTGCCCAATTTGAAATTAATATATTTCTGATTTCGGTAAAACTCACCTCGTTTAGACTATCTATCAGATAACCACTTTTATTTGACGAACTATGACAAACTATATAAAGAAATTTTATATTCGTTACAGTGCTTAATTTCTCAAAAAGTAAAATCAAAAGTTATCGATTATTATAAAAGGCATTAAGGAGGTAATTAGTTTGATCAAAAATGAATGACGGTATACTAGAGAGTGTTTGGAATATTACCAAACCAATATCCATTTCAATTAAAGTATTTGGATTGAATATAGACAATGAAATCCCAAAACACAGCAAAGCTGGACGAATATTTAATTGTTACTCTTTTATCATAGTTTTATGGCTATCATATGTGATATTAGAATTTTTGTTATATATTTTGTTTCCCGGTAAATACGAAATATTTTTAAGTGTAGGTTTACAAAATAGTTTTGGTGAAGAGGCAAGGATAATTTGTGCAGTTTATGTCTTTTGGATATTTTTCGTTGAGAATGTTATAATAATATTTACAATAGAAAATACGTCAAGGCGTGTTCGACGATATTATAATTTATTTGATGATTTGATAACAACAATTGAAAAAGAGGAAAAATTTCACCGCCGATTATATGACTTACTTAATAAATTAATGATAATTACATATAGTATTGCTTATGTTGTTATAACTTTGACTGTATTTCTAGCAATGTATTCGAGATTTAAATATTTTATCAACTTCGGAGTTGGTCTTATGTTTATTTTTGCCAATACCGTTTTACAGTCTATTACATTTATTTATAGTTTTGGAATTCTGTTTTCAATTATTCTTTGCGTTATTGTACTTCTAATTTCTCTTTCAATGAAACTTCAAATCATTATAAATCATTTAGAAGAAACATATTGCCATTTTATACCACCTAATATGGACGATATCTGGAAAAAATATTATAAAATGAAGGAAATAGTTGAATGTTTGGATCACGTGACAACTACTCTTCTAAGCATGGCTATCTGCAATTTCTTTGCACTTGATATTTATCTGCTGTTTAAATTAATTTTCGATGTTCAAACATATTTCGTATATTTGATTGAAGCATCAGTTATATTGACAATTTTTGTGATTTTATTTGGAATTCTGCGTATAATGACATTGATATCTACGAAAGTAAGTCCATACATTTATTTCAATTATTCCAAATACAATAAACTCCTGTATAATGAGCTCCCCCATAACGCTAATTCGTATAATGCGAAGAAAAAATTACGACTTGTACTCGATTTATAAATAAATAAATAAATATAAATATAATTAAAGAATACGCGATATTATTTATATTATATTTATTTAATCGCGTATTATTTAAACTATATAAATGATACGCAATTTCCTATAACGCGAACGTATCCACCGCATTGCAGATCTTGGGCCGGATTCACAGTGTCGTTATTTACGACGTCGTACACTGACGACGTCGTTAAATATAACATGTTAACGATTTATCGTAAATGCTATTCACAAAACCTGTCGTAAGCTACTTGACAATTAATGAGGATTTATCGTAAATGCTATTCACAAAACCTGTCGTAAGCTACTTGACAATTAGCGACAAAATTATTGTCGTCTTGTTTCTAGAGTATGAAAAGGACATCAACGTTTCCATGAATATAACCAATAAGAAAGTGACATCTGTGAAAGTGATTTCTGGGTAAAAATGGAGGAAAAGAAGGATAAAGAACTGCGTTTCACTACTGCAGAATAAATGCTTTTATTTTTATAAATAATTTAAATAGTTTTAATACTTTTTGATATGAATTTAAAAGAAACGAGCTGATTTATATTCTAAAAGTTAAAATAATTTATCTTTCTAACATAATAGTTTAATTAAGCATATATTTTTATAATAATAATTTATCTAGTTTAATAGTATTTAACTGACGCAGATTATTTAGATCATTAGAATATATTTTTATAATAATTATTTGTCCTGTTTAATAGTCTGTAACTTGCGCAAATCATTTAGAAAATTGATATATTTTTTAATATTCTACGTTATGCATTGCAAACATTTGTAATGATTCTCAATATCGTAGGCTGACTAATATGAACAATATCTCTTATAACAGATTGAAGCTACCATTGCTAAAAGATTTCAATGCACATAATAGTTGTGTTTCCATACTTACGGCATACGAACTCTTTGTTTTTCTCTGTGTATAAGATGAAAGTTATATCAATTCAAAAACCGCACCTTTAGATAATCTATAGAAACGAATAAGTTCTGTAACTAAAATATCATTAATTCTGAGTTCAGGTAATCGATATAAAGTGGTACCTTGGTTAACGACGCCAAAACGTTCCAGCGGAACCGTCGTTAACCAAAACCGCCGTTATCCAAAGCTCGCTTCCCCATAGGATTTAATTGAAAATTGATTAATTCGTTCTGGCTCATTCCCACAACCATAATAAATATTAAAAATTCAGATAAAACTCATTTAAAATGTCCTAAAAATATGGAAAATATCATTTATTTATTATATTTGCTACAAAAAAATTAACATTAATAAAATGAATTGTTCGTGGAAACAGTTTTTATTATCAATCTTCACCAGAAGGACAATTGGGCTTACTTCAGAGTTTTTTGACAAATGAACCTGTAAACACTGATTAGCAGCTTATAGATTCAACGATTATCATACAGATGAGGATTGATACCTTAGAGATTTTGCTTTTTGATAGCAAACGAAAAATGACACACCGATTTATTGTCAATATGAAGTATAAGATCTCGGACAGACGTTACTTTTTTCTAATGGAATCCGAAACTGCGACGTCACACCACTCGCAGGTGTCAGGTAATATATAACACAAATAAACAATTGAATTAGACTTTGTTCGCAGAATTTAAAATAATAGTCTAGAAATCATCTTTAAGAAACTAAAAACTAGTGAACTGTTGCATGTCTATTTTTAATTAATTAAATAATTTATTTTCATTATTATATGTTAATTATCATTTAGTTAAATATATTTTTATATGGTTATAATTTTATTAATTTTAATAATGATATTGTCGGATTTGAATTGATTGTTAAAAAAATAACGATTGACTGATCTAATTAATCACGTGATGCGATAACAAGCTGTTTTACAGAGCTGTATTTTGTCGGAAGTTCACATAATCAGTAGTCGTTAACCAAAGTATGCGTCGTTTACCAACACAGGCTTTCCTTTCAAAAAGTGTCGTTAACCGAAGCCGTCGTTAACCAAGGCACCAATGTATTCGATAATAAATCTCTCTCTTCATCGACTAAGAGAGAAAATACTCTTCCGCCATCTTAAAATTGATGATAACGACACGGTCATGGCGTCACTAGCTAATGACGCTGATTAACGTCGTTACTGATTGCGACAAGTTTTGTGAATACGGACAACCGTCGTTTCGAGCCATAACGACGATATTTCGTCGTTAGTTCAATAACGACGCTTTTGTGAATCTGGGCCCTGGGCATTATTTAAATAAAAATTTATTTAAATACTTTTTCAAATAATTTTTTATCTTATTTGATTGGAAATAATTATTTGATTGATTATTTGAATCATCAATAATTTTTTTAATTATTTGTTATTTTATATAATTTCAAATAACAAATAATTAATTATTTGTTATCTTATTTGATGCATCAAATAATTATCGTTTATCTTATTTATTTTTTGATTATTGATACAAATAAAATAAATGCATTCTAAGGTACTGTAATATATGATAAAATGGCCTGTACAATGGTGTATTTTATTTTATCTGTACAATATGCTGAATATGTATATAAAATGTGTATAATTATTATCTGTACAAAATGCTGAATATGTATATAAAATGTGTATAATTGAAGAAAATGGGCACAGCAAGTGTACAGTTGTACAAAATGCTTACAATTTAGCAAACGATATACATATGATAGGTGTACCGATGCACAGTTATAGAAAATGTACATAACATACAGTTCATGAAAATGTGTACAAAATGCCTATAATTTAACAGAATATGTATTAGTAAACAAATATACAAAATGTGTACAATTGCTCAAATTGTATAAAAAGTCGCTAAAACTTAATAAAAAAAAGCTCAATAGATGTACAAATGCACACTTGTACAAAATTTATGCAACAGGTATACATTTGTACGAAATGTATGCAATAAGTGTACACTTGTATGAAATGGTCGGAATGGATGTACAATTTTACAAAATTTACTCAATAAGTGTACAACTGTACTAAATGTGCTCAATAGATACACAAATGTATACTTGTACAAAATGTTTGCAATAGATGTACAGTTCAATCCAAAAATATAGTCACCTAAGAGGAAGAAGTTTCGCTTCCTTACAATACTTACAAACCAATGAGATTAATTGGTTCAGGCGCAATCGAGTCTGCAGAGCATTGGATGATTCCATTTAATTTTTCTAACCAACAGGGATAGGTAGGCTTAATGACAGATGTTCAATCATTTTTTCTGAAAATTGATTTTGAGCATTTAATAGGAAAGTTTCAATTTATTATTTACAAATTAATCTATGCTGTTATTAATTTTGGCAAAATGCAGCATTATATAGTCATAACTAAACGAGTAATTAAGCGATAAGTTGTTAAAGCAAAAATTTGCATTACGATGTTTTATTTGAAAATGTATACTTCTTTCTGCGTTTGTAATAAAATTAAAAACTATTCCAAAACAATCTTATTGAAAAAGTGTTTAATATCCATTAATTGACCAAACAATAAAAACCAAACTATATTTATTTCATTTCCATGACAACTTAATTTTTGGTTTTAAAAAAGAAAATATTAAAAATTGAACGTGTGTGTCAAAATGAATTTTGTGTTATTATATCTGTTTTGATTTTCTAATAATTTTTCTAATAAGAATTTATATTTGTATTGAATAGTCAAATTTATAGTTTATGTTATACCATGTCTTTCTGAAAGTTCGATATAAAGACAAAATATGACAGATTTCAATTGTTACATATTTACGTATTATGTTCTATTTATTCTAATAAGGATATAACCATCTTTCACTTTGTATTTTTATTGTTTTCACCCAAAACATTATAAAACAATTGGACTCGATTTGTAAAGATATAAATGCTAATCTCAGTTTCTACAAAATTTCATTTTAAAAAATCTTTTCTTTTGAAATACTTTATTAATTATATTATTAAATGTTTATTTTGAACTAGTCATATATAAATATGCATTTGGTTTAGATTTACCAATAAATAATTGTCTTTCGGATATATATACTACTTATAAATCTAGTTATTATAATTCATAAAACATAGCTGCCATTCTCGATATGAAATAATTTTTCAATTTAAAGTTAAAAAAATCACGTTTATGCAAATAAAATTTCATTCTTATCTGCGATGGGAATATATAAAAAAACTCTATATTTTATATATAATATATGGCAGCAAACAAATACAGCATATTTATATTAGCATATTAGAATTTGAAAAATAAATCTGTAAATATCATACTCATATTTACCAATATTCAAAATTTAAAAAATGATATTAGAGTGTGTTATCTATTTACTCAATTGGTAACTAGAAAGTGTGCCTGGCTTGAAATAGTGAGCAGTGATTAGTTTCTTCAGTTCAGAGCGCTATAATAGATCCATCTCATTCGTATACCTCACCCCTATTCTTAGTCAGAACGGATGTGTCCATTTTTATCTTCCACTATACACGTTCGAACTGACAGACTTTATAATCGATCAACATCCAGTATGCTCAGCCCCTGCGAAGCAGATGACTACCTTTTTTAGAATGAACTGTACAGTTGTACAAGATGTACACAAAAGATATACAATTGTACAAAGTGTATGCAAAAATTGCACAATTGTACAAAATGTACTCAATAAGTATACAATTGTACAAAATATGCTCAATAGATTTTGATTTTATATAAAGAATAAAAACAAAAAATTGATTGTTCTTATATATAAAACTGCGAAAGTTTCTCATTCAAAATAATTAAAAAAACTGTAAAAGTTTCTTATATCTATTAGATAATATATTGTTGTTAGAATGCCTTTCTCAGAAAAATTGCTTTCATGGAAAAATACGAGAGATCTCGTAGATTATATTCAGTCAAAAATATTGAATATACAGTATAAAAAAAAATTGTTGCAATTTAGATTCTGCTACTTGATTGATGATTTAAGAAAATAATAATGTCAACCAAAGCAACTATTGTAACAAATATCCTAATTTTCTATTACTGCACTGAACTTGGGTTATTTTTTGCATATTAGATGTTTTTGATTAGATATCATTTATTTTTTAAGATGAAAATAGTTTTTCTAAGAAAGGATTCTAATATCAATATGATAACATATCATTAAATTCCCACTCTATTTTTAATCCGATTGAATCGAAATTTTTAAGTAACACAAGAAATATACCTATACGGTAGTGCTTCGTAATTCGACATTTGTTTCGCGGGTTTGCGCATGCGCATGCATGGAATTGTGTGATGTTATTTGCCATTTAGGCAGTTCTTTTTGGGCTACTTTGGTGTTTGCCCGTGTTGTTTGTGTTAATTTTCAATTCTACATTTTTCAGAAAGTGAAAAATTTGTAATTATTATTATTTTTTTGAATGAGATGTAAGGATGGGTTCAAAGAAAACTGACCAGAGGAATAATTCCGAAAAGAAGAACACTCGATTGAGCAAAGAGACGAAGAAAAAAATTGTAGATAAAGTGCAGAAAGGTAGAACATTTAAAATATAACTCGAGTATGGCGTTCCTAGGACAACGTTTTGCAACAGAGAGAGAAGATTATGGGTGCTAGGGTGTCTGCTGAAAGACTTCATTCCAACACCCAAGGACTAATAAATTGTGTGTTGTGTATAAAATAGTGTATTTCGTAATATAATGTGTTATACAATAGTAAAACATATATAGTAAAGTAAATAATATAGTGTATCTCTCTCACCTCACCCATTAGTGGAGTGGGATGGGGACCGATAACGAATTAATCTATTTTACATAGAGTCTTATATGGGAAATATTGTCCCGCAATTCGACAGTTTCTCAATTCAATTACTTCAGTGACGAATTGCGAGGCACCACTGTAATCGTGTTACGTGGAAGAGTAACAGTTTTCCACTTGACCTGAATCAGGTTAAGTGACTCTAGGACTCAGTTCTATATCTTCAGATTTCTTCAAGAGATCTGGACCTAGTCCATCGATCATTTTTATCCAATCAAGGATTTGGACTGTTATTGGTGATCTGGAATGATTCCATTACTTAGCTTCCGAGATAGAATTTTACATAAAAACAAAAATAAATTTAATATCTGAATGCAAATTAAACAAATGCTTATTTTTTTACTTTGCATTCAAAAGATATTTAAAAAAAATCACTTGAATACAGAAATTAATCCTATTATTTTAAAACAGTGAGAATAAATGACCAATTTTCCTTTTGTCTGATCATCATATTTAGCAAGGTAACGGACTAAATTCACTTACTTGTCTTCATGCCAAAAGCTTCAAGTTATGCCACTGGACCTCAAAGTACTTTATAAAAGTTTTGGGAGAATATAAAGGTTTTTGATATTTTCCAGAGAAAAATTTTCACTTAAAAATTTCAACCAATAAATCCTTTGCAAATGTATAGCGAAAATTGCTTTGGAGAATTTATAAAATTCACTTGAAAAAGTGAAATAGTTCTTATAGACTATTCATTATGTTTTGTCGAGATTTATAAATTTTATGAATATTTTGAAATAAAAATCAAAAAGATTAACGAATGATAAGAGATATGTTTGAAAAATAGACAAGTGTAGATTAAATATCGTTTCAGTTATACATGTGACTGAGTTAACTATTATTTTTGCTTAATGTTACATATAATTTAAATTTGAACTACACATTAAGTTTATTAATAGTATACCTATTTATAGATCAATAAGATTGTCTATTAGCAAAAAATATTTTAAATTTGAATTTATTATATAGCTTTCTTGTAGATACGAATAATATTGTATTGGCTACATTAGCATTATTTTTCTCAACGTTATATTTTTATTTGAAAAGCGAAACAAATATGTTTTCGATAAAAACTTAATAAATTCAAAATATATTAAGGTCTAAGGACTTTGTTCATATATTCAACAAATACTTATTTAAATAACTAAATTCCAACATATAGTTTTCGATAAAAACTTAGACCTTAATATATTTTGAATTTATTAAGGACTTTGTTCATATATTCAACAAATACTTATTTAAATAACTAAATTCCAACATATTTTGGCGACGGATTAGTGTCGAATTGCAAGGCACCATGTACTATATTTGGTAAATAATCATAATAAAATCGTTGAGCGATACAATTATTGTATCGCTCAACGATTTCATTGTGATTTCGGTAGAACACGATGTTTCTGTAGAAGTCTTCCACAGAAACATCGTGTTCTACATATGATGAAAGGACCTCTTCTCCTTTCATTTTGGTCCTATTGCGCTGAAGTTTCCAAAAGTCTTAAATAATATAGAAAACATTTTACATTCCAGATTTGATCGAAATCGGTTGAACGATGTGATTTGTAAAGATTTGTACTTCTAGACAAGAGAATCATTTTCTATTACACATTACACTCCTTAATTTTAGCCCAGTTAATTAAAATTTTTAGAAGAATTTAATTGGGCTACATAATTATTCTAAATTTGGACAAAAGAGATTTAAGCAATCGAATATATAGAGATGTTTATGGAAAAGGCATTCCATTTCCTTCCTTTATTTTGACTGGATTGTTCTGAAATTTTCAGAACTAAAAATCCGGTCAAAATTTTACCTCAAGTAAATATAAGAAATACTTATATCTCAAATTTGATCGATATCAGTTGAACGATGTGACCTGTAAAGGTGTCTGAAAAGGTGAAGGAGAAGGAGGAGGAGGAGCAGAAGAAGAATAAAAAAATCAACTCTTTTTTGCCGATATTGCTATTTTGAAACTTCGTTTTTATTTTTCTTCTCAAACTAGTTATTTTATTAATTATTGAATTTAAAGCTTTAAATTTTGCAATAGATGTACTCGAATACAATTGTCAGACTCATGATATTTAGATCGAAAGTTACTGCGAGTTGAATTTCGAACGAAATGATTCCTGTACAAGAGTCAATCGGTGACTGCTATTCTTCGCTTAGAGTCATTGGCATGCCTCTTGATACATAAAACAATTTATTTTAAATGCTTAAACTTTTTCTGAAGAAGATTCTTTCACGATTCTTATTCAGTAAACTCTTAATTTTGTTTTCTTTAGGAATTTTTCTGAAAAAAAGACTCAAGAAAGGATTGAAAGCGTTTAAAATAAATTGCATTTTATTCTTCCTGTGTACTATAATTAATTTCATTTAATAATATTTTTTACATTATTTTTTCAAGTAACTTGAGACTGGAATATAAATTTCTTAAATCAAGAATGTGTGTGGTAAATCGTTACACACTGAGCGATTCGCGATTGTACACATATACAATTCGCCAAAGGCATAACGAGGGTACATGTCCCGAGAAGAAATCAATGCATTTAGGCTCCTTCAAGAGAGTTTTTCCAAAAATAAAATAAGCTAAGTAGCATATTTTTTCTTTTATTAAAATAAATTCTAACAATCATAAAAATCATTGCTCTCAACTACGAATGTATATTATGAGTAAAAATTAATTTTTCTTTAATGCCGCCAAATATGACGATTTTATTTTAATTCGAAAGTAATTTGACAATGTTATAATAATTTTTATCTATATCTAATTAACTGTGTCATTATTTAATTTACAGGAAAATAAATATTTAAAGTAGTATGCATTAGAAACAAAACTGATATAATTAAAATGTAAATAATAATTTATTGAGTAGTCTAATAAAAATAAAAATACAATTAAAATTTTTAAACGAAAGCAATTTATATATATACTATAAATTCTGAATTACTTTTAATTAAAAAATTTTTTATTTATTCAATTGCTTAAAGCTAATTAATTTTTTATTTCAAAGTAAATAATTGATATATGTAACCCTATCAATTATAATATAATAATTATACTAATCATAAGAATTCGTTGAATTATTAATATTTTAAATGAAATTATTTCTTTTTGTTTTTCATTTTCTTTTTAAAATAATTTTTTTATTAAACATTATCTGAAGAAATTTTTATAAATTAATTTTAATTAATTTATTTTCAAATCAATTAATAATCCATAGAATAATGTTAATCACATGATCATAGTTCCTTATCTGGTGGATTGATACATGCCTCATTCGTATACAGTCAATTCTCGTTATTCGCGGATTCCATATTCGCGAAAATTTATTTGTAACCACGAAATCGATATTCGCGAAGCTTTCGCGCTTATTCGCGGACTCCTCCTGAGCGGCTAAAATATTACTAATGTAAACTTCTCTCTCTCTAATAAAGGAGTTGTTTGTTACGAATAGTGTTTCCAAATTCCCGACATTTTGGAACCTTCAGGAATCGAGAACGGGAAATCGTATTTCCCGAGAATTCTCGAGAATTCCCGAAATATAAAAAATGTAATTAATGCAAACTTTATTTAATTAAAACTCCTTATAGTGAGTTTTTACGTATATCATACATTGTGTGATATGTATATCAAACAATATCACAATAATATTCCCAATCTCATTCTTTCTGCACTAGCAACAGAAACAGTTGTTGTTAATAAAATCCTTAATTCAATCGAAATATTCGAATAAAGATCTTTCATTTCGTTCTGTTTAGAACTTGTAGCGGCGTTATTTTATCAGTGGCTTTAAAAGTCTTTTAATACTAACAAATTCATCGCAGAAAACAACGCAATTTATGTCACCTTCTGATCCTGCAGTTAGAGTCAATTGAAAATTACAACAATTTTTAAGAAGCTTTTGTTTTTCTTATAGTTTATTTATGCTATATAAAAACCCAAAGTTTCTTCATGTATAATAATTTAAATCTGTCTTGCATTGATATTAAAATTGTGTCTATTAATACATTAAAAAAATTTATTTGAAATTGTTTTTCGGACATATTAGGGATTTATCTCTGCTTTCGTAATCAAATTGTTTCTTAATATATCTTATTCTTATTTATTTCTTCAAATTTCACTTGGTCAACTCACAATAAACTCTGAATCGTTCTCTACTTATATAGTATTATTTTACTGTTACTGTTTTGTCTGCGGTTTACCGATTTATAGTGTACCGAATATTGTATACAATAAATTCTTTGAATCTATATATCTTTATTACCATTGATTATACGGTTTATTATATATTGTTGAATGAATCATTACCCTTCTTCTGGGAGCGCCAGAGGGTCCCCATTCCGCTCACCGTTTAAATTATGTGTAAAAATTAATTGTATCTTACTACAATAATAATAATAACAAAACGCAAAATACGCCAGCGCCTTTTGGTGTCCTGAGCGGGCGCTCAGCTCGATCGTATGTTGAGCCGGCCCTGGATATGAGATTGGAAATTATTGTAATATTAGAATAATTAGCAGTGCAAGTTGTTTCTAAATAGATTGATTTACCTACAGCAGCTGAGAGAACCAAGAAAACACACATACATCGCAATCGTCAGCCTCAAACAAATTGATCGAATGTAGTTGGTAATATTAGCCGTCACTTTGTGGAAACGATTCATCATGGAGAACAGAAACAATTTATACATAAATACTTATTTTCACAACCCAGGATTTGAATACAATATCATATTAAGGTAAATTACCTTAGATTTCACCCGAAATCTAAGGTAATTTTTATGACTTTGTTGTCAAATCCTGGGTTGTGAAAATAAATATTTTTCTGTGTAAATATGTACAAACTGTTTTCTGTTCTCCATGATGAAATGTGCTCGATTTACAAGAGCTAAAATTAGCTGGTCATGTGTTAACCTATCTGATTCTGGTGTCGCGCGTAGATTTCTAGTGGCGTGTAATATTGTAACACAATGTAACTTTAGATAGAGATAAATAGGAAAAATATTTAAAAGATACGTTGTGAGTAGTACATTTATTTCCCATTATGGGTATTACTGGATTCAAGGAGCCGATTTTCCCGATTTCCCGAGAAATTTTTCTCGGGATTCGGGAACGGGAAAACGAAAAAAATTCCCGGGAACGGGCGGGAAGAAATTCCCACCCGGAAACACTAGTTACGAAATGTAGTCTCTGAATCGGTTTGCCGAAACATTTCTCATTACCTATCCTTGCTCACTCCACAGACCGCAGATAGGTAAAAAGCCTGCTCATATCGTCCACAGATCCCATAGAAGAATGGGCCCCTATGCTTGAATACAGCCTCAAATTTAGGCGCCTAACTTCCTGCGCATTTATTTGCCCCTTAAGCCGAAATTTTAGAAGATTGAGGCAAAAAAGAGACACAGACAAGGCTTACGCAGTTTTTCAACGCAGTTCAAAAAGACAATGTGTCACATCAAACATCTTGCAACATCAAAAAACTCTCAAACAAAAATAAGATTGTATTTACTACATAGTTAGTTTTAAAAAATTAAATAAAGATTATTTATAATTATAATACTTTATTAATACTATGCACTGCATATACTGTAATTATTTGTAAGTAATGTAATACATATTAAATAAGGTGCCTGTAAACACCAAAACACACATAAACCAAGGATGAAAATGTTTGGAAGAAAGGTTCGCAGGAACCTAACTCTATATTTCCCATAAGCACAATGGAAGAAAGGTTTTCAGGAACCTAACTCTATATTTCCCATAGGCACAATGGTTCAGTATTTATATAATTCAGTATTCGCGAAGAATTTACAGAACAAATTGACTTTTACTTCTACTTTATTCTTTTACAGGGCCTGTTCTAGGTTTCTTGCACTCCAAGCAAAAAAAACCGTTTACTGTTTCGTATGAAATTTTTCTCGATTTACTGGCCGAATTGCTGCCCTTGAAAATGTGCTGTCCCAAGCACATACTTGCTTTGCTGATATTTAGAACTGATTCTGTTTTTTCTTGAGCATAGTATAGCTCCTGTGACTAGATTTGAGTGATGAGGTTAAATATGTATCAACTCTCTCTCTCTTTAACTTGCTTTACTATTCTCTATAGTATTGAATTTGTTGATATTTTTATAGGTATTCCTCTATTTACGATGGAGTTATGTTTTAATAACCCCATCGTAAGTCGAAAATGACTGCTAGTAATTTTAGTAGTAATAATAGACAATGGAACCTCTAAGATGGTAAAATTGTCCGGATTTGACCCCATATCCTCCAAGATGATAAAATCGTCCGGAATTGAACTCGGACTCTAAAGTGTTCATAACCGATTGCTTTACTATGCGGACATCAGCTGACTGTAAATCTGTAAATTTTTAATAAAACAAAAAAAATAATATTAGCTAATATGCTATGAAAATTTCCAAATTCAGAATATTGTAAGGGTAATCGTAAGATCGAATTATCATAAATCAAATGATCGTAAGTAGATGAACATCAGTATATATAATTAAATTTTGAAATTTAAAAATCTCTCCCATTTTTTTTCGGCGCTTGGTGACATGTCCTCTTTATCCTTTCGTTACGCCACTGGGATTCAGGCCATCTACTACTAACACAATCCAAAGTCTGTCGATTGAAAGAACGTAAGAATGTGCGTGACTACAGAAAAGAAGTATAAGGAATTTGCTTACATAAAACGATTATTTAAACATGGGAGGATTGGGTAATCTGAATGCTAGGAAATTTCCCAGTGGACTGGTGTTGAGTATTTGAATTGATGCTACTCTCCCCAGATTCTTATGTAGGCTTGTTCATTTTTATTATGCCAGTACCAATATATCAAACAGAAATTTTATAATTAATGTCCTAACATGTAAAAACTTAAATGGTAAGTACACTATAATAAAAAAACATATAGACTTACAAGAGCTTATAAATATTCTGTTATGAGTAATTTCTTTTATAGCAAATGCTTATATAAAGAAAAATAATTAAATACTGTATATATAATTTCTTCTATACTATAATAATAATATTACTATTATATAGAAAAAACTTTTCCAGGAAAATCTTTTCCTGCTTTTGCATAAATTCCATTATACTGCTTCTCTGTGGTCTTGCACATTTTTACATGCTTTTCTTCGACACTGATTATGAATTAGTATCGAAATAATTATATAATAATAATAATAATTATTATTATTATAAAGAACGAATTATTATGATTCTATGTGATATCGAGCTAATAGCCAATCGAAATGAATTTGGATTCCCCAGAAAAATTTAGGCCATTTGCACAGTAATTTATATAAAATATTAGTGATCAAAATAGACAATGAAAAATAAATGACGATTGCAGTAAACTCAATATTATTACTAATTTATCAGATAGATAAAAATTAGTATTTGGAAATGATAGATTGCTTCTAAATTTTTTTTTGAAAATTTTTACTGAGAAAAAACAACTTTGTTAATGATGTAAAGATTTTATCTTTTTTAAAAAAAAATTAATTGTCATCGAGATGCAGCTCTTAAATACTATATAAATGATTTATGACATCATTATTTAATTAGCATTAAATAATGACGTCAAAGCTTTTATTATATATTTATCATATTTTTATTGAGATAGTAATTATGAAACTCGAGGTCAAATTTTTACTGAGAAAAAACTTTGTTAATGATGTAAAGATTTTATTTAAAAAAAAAAAATTAATTGTCATCGAGATGCAGCTCTTAAATACTGTATAAATGATTTATGACGTCATTATTTAATTAGCATTAAATAATGACGTTAAAGCTTTTATTATATATTTATCATATTTTTATTGAGATAGTAATTATGAAACTCGAGGTAATTAAAATGTAATTTAGATTTCCACTATCGCGATAACGATTTTCTATTTAATCCAACCGAAAAAATCATTTTTATATTTATTGATTCTAAGAACAGAAAAAAAAAACTTTATTTTGATTAAGAAATTAAGATAATGCCTTAAAAAATTCATGCCATTAATTTTATCTCTGTATTCCACATCCATATGAATCCTCCATTTTACATAGGTAAACAAAAAAGAAATAAAATTCGAAAAAACTGTAGTAAAATTTGTCATAACGAATAAATGCATATAAATATGTTGCAATCATCTTGAGATATCAAAGTTTCTCCAACAACAATAATTATATCAGATACATTTTTGAATATATAACTTTTGAACATTTTCCATGTCATCATACTCATGTTCATTTATAGATAAAGTAAACTTGCTTTGTCATTAATTTCTGCCAATATTTTCTCGATAGATGTCACTACCATGCAGAATCTTTAACTTCAACATTACTGCATGATTCAACATGGTAATGAATAATGTGTAGAAACAATTTCATTTTTCTAGGCATTTAAATATTTAAAGTATTACATTTTAATATTTTTCTATATTATAATTATTTCACATATTTTTGTATTATGATTAGGATGTAATTTGCATATTCAATAATGGAATGAGTCACGTGGTCAAAGTATGTATTTATTCTTTAAGAAAGTATCAATTTATATGTATCACGATGTAATATAAAAGTTAGTAACGACTTACGGAATCTTGTTATTGTATAAGAAAAATTTTACGAAACAATCTTTCAGGTAATAGAAGAAGTTTGGTAAGCAACGTAAAATGAGAAAGATAATCAAAGAAATATTATATTTACTAATATTAATGATAATTTTTCGTAACAAAGCTTAATTCCTACTGTGATTCTGTATTGAAAGATCTTTTGTTATATGAAATTTCCCAATAATTTCCTATTAAAATATTTTGAATTTTAGATCATGTAGGAGATCAATTAATTATCATTAATGTGATGATAATTTTTAAAGTAACAAAGCTTATTCCTACTGTAATTCTGTATTGAAAGATCTTTTGTTATATGAAATTTCCCAATAATATCCTATTAAAATATTTTGAATTTTAGATCATGTAGGAGATCAATTAATTATCATTAATGTATGCATTTAATATAAAAATTAAAGTATTTTTCTTAAGTATGGAAAATCCTTATAAGCGATACATTATTAAATGCTTTAATGTCTTCTATAAATTGTATGATAATTCTACAGGGCGAAATATAGATCCTATTATGTATAAAATATGAGAATTTATATCTTAAAAAATTTTCACAAATAACTAGAACTGAATCTGAATTAGGTTAATGCCGACCCAAATGTGCCGAATGAACATTTAAAAGCTATAAAATTTAACAATATTTCAACAGAAAAAAAAGATTCTGATGATCTCTGATTCCTGTAAACTCATAATTATAAATTAATGATGATGGAGTTACACAAGAGACCATTTCATTAAATTTTCTAAAATGGATATTTATCGTTATTACAATGCGCAAGTTACATTTTACATTTGGAAGATTACTTTATAAAATGTGAAAATCTAATGAATTTAAGATAAAATATTGTACTTTATTGACTCACCTGAAAGTTCAAGAAGACATGCTTATCTTTACAAAAGATCCTTGTTCAATCTTCTTAAAAATATGAATTTAAATATTGAAAAGAGTTCATCTAATTATTCATGGAATAAGATTTTATATCAATAATTAAAATTTTGTGTGAAAATGAAATAGTTAAATACTTGATTATAATTAAATTCACTCATTTGCAATTGGAAAAATATAGATAATTATTGAAACTATTTTTAACTTTATGTATAAAATTAAATACTGATTAATGAGGGAAGATCAGAAAGATCTCGAAAATATTTGATAGAAAGAAAATCGAAAATATTGCAACAACGATAAATCTTGTATTTATGCAATATTTATTTGAGATTTAGTTTAAGTTCTTCAATTTTGATATATGACATTGCATCAACTTGTCTTCTGATTATACGTCGTTTCTCAGGAGAACTTCATTAAAATTAAATAATTTAGATAGATATAATTATATTTTATAAATAGCAAATTAAATGTAGATTATTTATAT